>JAYRBW010062082.1:0-10089 GCA_036023295.1 Invenusta paracnida | reverse complement strand
GAATTTTTGAGGAATTTGAGGAAGCTTCAGAAATTTGAGGAATTTGAGGAATTTGAGGAACAATCACAGGCCTGCATTATACAAATATATCATTTCGCATAATAAAACTGAATTAAAATTTCAAAGATAATTATGTTATCTTAATTTATTACAAAAATTGACAAATGAAACCCACAGAAATGTTTCATTAATAGTAAAAGAAATGAGGGAATCTGCTATTCATGCTTGTATCAAAGGATACTTTTTGTAGTTCCAAAATGTTGTCATGACACAACAGAAGAAAATGAATAAGTGGGAGAATAAAAGAAGTATATTGCTTAACCACAGAATTTCTAAAATATCCAGATATATGTAAATTCAATTATGCAGAAGAAATATTAAAAATGGAAATTTTTATAGTCCACTGCAACATTGGCTATGCATGCAAGTTTGACTATTTTTTAAGCAAATACAGTACATACAAACAGTATGCCATATTTCCCGACCTAAAACCATTAACACTGATATCAACAATATTCCAGTATGAGAGATGACACATTAGGCAGACCTGTGTTGACCATTTCTTGAAAATCGTTTTTCTGCAGCTTGCATTTAATGACAAGAATATCTTAGGGTTACCTCTAAATTATGATAAATACAAATTTTAATTAAATCCTTCCATATTTGTCACATGCTATTTAAAACAAATAAACACACTTATATAACACATATTTTATAAGAACGATTTATGAATTTCTGCTGTTAGGATTTGCAAACCATACAGCTATATCTGTCACGAAATTAACATGCCCACATATACAATTTCCATATCTTATAAAACCATAGATTATTTATAAATTATAAATATTAATGATAATATTAATTGAAATATAGTATGTATAGTGTACATTAATATGGTGACATCAAGGAATGAATTCAGCTTTCATGGTCAATGTTTCTATAATATTGGACCATATTCTCAGTATAAACTATATTATTAAATTGAAATATGGTATGACCTAATTTGATTACATCAATGAAGTGTACACCTAGACTAATCCACATATCCTCTGTAGGGGAGGGGGGGTTGAAGGTGTACCAATCACATATCCTCTATAGGGGAGAGGGGTTGAAGGTGTACTAATCACATGGCCACTATAGGGGAGAGGGGTTGAAGGTGTACCAATCACATATCCTCTATAGGGGAGGGGGGTTGAAGGTGTACCAATCACATAGCCACTATATTCACACAATTAAGTAAACCTTCACTGCATTGTATTATCCAATTCAATGATTACTGATAAATATACTGCTTATAGTACTTCCTGATAGCAACAGTAAATAAATTATAGCTAAACTACAACAATAATTTGCCATTAAAATTGACTAAAAGTAATTAAGTTTTTATATTACAATTGGCTTTACTATTTGACAATGAACTATCTAACTATAAAATAATAATTTCTACTATTTCAATACACTGTAACAAATAAATATATTTTACCAGCCTGTCACATTTTAAGTCTTCATTTAGATAATAAATCATCTATAACAAAAAATTGTTATTGCAACCCTAAGAAAATACAATTAAAGTATTGATTATAAATGAGTTACATTTCAATATGTTAAATATTATTATTATTAGTAATATAATATGTCTATTGTAAGTAAGTTGCCATAAACTTAATTTAATATATGAAAATGCTGATGAAATTTGTGTAATTGTTACTAACCTGACATTGACTTTTAGATTTTAAATTATGAAGCTATCCAATGAGATGTTGACTTGAAATTTTCAGAGATATCTTAGATGTTTTTGTAGTTAATACAAATCTATAGATATCGTAGGTAACTCTATGCTTTCATATCAAGTCCGAGAACTTATTGAAGCCCCCTCGTAATTAATAATAGTGCTTTACATTGCCTTACATAAACAAATGACTTTTTAAGTATTTATATATATTGTTAAAGCTTAATTTTGTTATAGTCGCTATAATAAACTACTATTTATAATAAGAAGTAGTAGTATGACGTTAATTTATAAATATACTTTATTTCTTTATATAGATAATAATTGTCCAATTTAATTTTAATTACCATAACCATAATGACTGGTAATATTTATATTTTTCTCATTTGAACTGTAGGTATGTAGTACAATTAAGAAAGTGGTACTAAATAACTAAATATCTAAATAAATAATAAAATGTACTAAATAACTGAGTGTAATATATATAAGCTAATTCGATGGATTTTATATACTTATTTGTTTTATATAAATATATCGAATTGATACTAAATTCAGAAGTTGTAAATAATATATAGTATAAATTTGTCTCCTAACAAATAATATTTCTTCAATATAGCAGTATCTATAATATTTTTGGGCCATAATGTATAGATGCCCATAAAAATGTATAAATTATTGCTCAGAAAATATTATAGATCTTAGTATTATGCTTAAATATTTATGGTGAGTGGAAATTTTAGGCCACTAATGTACAAAATTTTAGGGTATGTATTATGTATTTAACTATTTAAATATTAATATTATGTAGATATAGATTTATTCATTATTTCAATTTAAAGTTAAGCTACAACATGAATACATCTACACTTCTAAATTTTTCAAACATACCTGGTGATGAAATAATATCTTGATTAAACGATGATGAGCTAAATTGGATAACGGAGGAGTCGTCTATAATAAATGTGTTCGAAGTCGGTTCGTCTTTTTTAGACTATCTTAATGATGTTCAAAATTCCGAAGAAGTCACTGCCTCAATTATTGATAAGTTAGACAAGATTGAAAAAAATGTTTCTCAATCAATTGTGAGAAGCAAATGACAAAATATTCTAATAAACTTTTCAATTTCTATAATATCAATTTCTCTGTTTAAATTTACGAATATTATTAACTTATTAAACTTCATTAACAACTAACTGCTGCCTCGCATGCACATTAAAATTAGAAATGATTATTTTCATTTCCACAACTACTATAATTCATCTAGACTGTTTAAAGGATTTGTCTATGTGCAGAAGAACATATTAAATATACATTTGAATATCTCCAACTATTCACAAATTTGTAAAAAATATGCATTATAGGTGTGTGTATTCGTATAAATCTTATTATTATTGCAAGGTGGAGTTACTATATATAGAATTAATATAACTACAAATGGCAAAAAGTGTGTTAGCTCAACCAATAAAAGAAATTAAATATCTGTTAATTGTGTTAGCTCTAATTAATTAATAATATTGGACTTAAGCTAACTACTTAAAAAACCATTACACTAAAAGAATTTTGTCTAGGATATTTGTAACTTCATTCAATTTAATGTGTTTTCTATTAATGTTATGTTTTCATCAATTTAACTTTTGATATTTCTATTAATTAAAATATTAAGGTATTATAATTGCAGGAATATACTTAATAATTTTCTTAATAATAAAATGTAGTTAGCTTAAGTCCAATATTATTAACTAAAGAGTTAACACATTTATTGGATATTTCATTTCTTTTATGGGTTGAGCTAACACACTTTTTACCATTTTTGGCTTGAATTAATATAACAATTTTTGCAGAATACACTATTAATAGACTATTTAATGTAGCATTTTGATTATATAGAATTGTAAAGGTACATATGTCCAGTCACGCAATTTAATTAATTTTAGATAAACTCACAGCAAAATGTTGTTAATCTGAGCCGTCCATTATTTTTAGAGAAGCGAAACAAATATAACCCATTAAGTAATATTAAATAATATGCATAATGTATATATTACATATTTATTTGATTAAAACATGCACACGTAACATAACATTTTTAAAGCAGTCATTTACACAATAATATTTAGGTATCGTATTATATAGAGATATGGAATTATATTATACTAGGTGCAGCGTTTTTAAATAACACCACGTATATAAAATAAATAAATAAATGTATGCTGTAATATATACTTAATGAATATATATAACTGACGTGTTAACAAAATGGCACGATTTTACGGTAATTTGTGATAATATACAGTCAACTAATCAGAATTTAGATATAATTTAATCGATGCTATAAATGTTTGCGCACGATATCAGGTAATATAAGTATAGCTAGAATTCGTTTTTATCTGTTATTTTGTGCAACATCCTATCATTTTGTTGAGAAATAGTGTAAATATATTCATAAAATAATATACATTTTGTTCTTGCAAGACACATAGGTAGCTGTCAATTTTATGCTAAAATGAGCTATTTATAACGTGTTAGATAGGAAACAGTGATTGCATGCTATACAAAATCTAGGCCCCTAGCAACGGTTTCTAGATAAAACTATTATTTTTCACATCTCCGAGACAATTTCAATATATGTTAAAATTTCATAAAACTCACTTAAAGTTTAGTTATTGGGTCTGAAGAATAAGAATAAGAATAAGAATTAGAAAAATAATTTCGAAAAAATTCGTTTGTTACATCTAAATATTTGGGGTTCTATAATAATAGTTATGAAGATAAAAATTGGCAAACTGATTAATTTTCGGCGGCGTTATACGATAAAAGTAAATCATTTCAAAATATAAATTTGTTTTTAAATGGTAGTTGTTTAAAAAACGGCCATTATTGTGGTATTCTAATATACTTTACCGAACGTAGGTTGCTCCCTTGAGCTAACACCTATAGGTTTTGATAGCAATTGATGAATAAAAAATATAGAGTAACGCAGTATAGCCCACACAATGAACAATTTTTTTATGACATAGGTTGTGAACAATAATTAAAAATATAAATTATAATTAGCCACTTTAATTGAACAGTTTTTTTTTAGTTTTTATTTAAGCAATGAATAGCTCTAATAAATATTAATTTATTTTCGCGATTATTTCTCTGAAGCATATATATAGTTTAATAAGTCTGTTTCATAGAAGTATAAAATATTTATTAGAGGAGAAATATGTTAAAATCTACGGAAGCAGCTGCAGGTATATGTTTACTCCTTTTTTAACAAATAAATATATAAGAAAAGTGTCATAAAACTTATTCTACCTTTGTAAAATTCAGTAAAGAGTATGCCTTATGAATATACAAAAAGTAAAACACAACCAACAATTCCATTAAAATCCATTTTTTCAATCACGATGCATTTCAAGACAACATTGTCTCTTCTTCAGGTAGAATAATATAAATATAATTGGCAGGTAATATTAAATAATAGTATTACATTAATTGAATAAAAACAAAATGGAATACATGGTGGGTTAAATAGTACAACACTTCATTTAATGAAGTGTAATACTTGTTGCAATGTTTTCTTTAAATAATCTAATAATTGGCACAAGCTCAATGACTTTGATATTATGATAAAAAAAACTATTTTAATTAAAACTCTCAATCCTCCTTTAAATATAAATCTTTCTTATAACAGTGCCTTATTTTTAAACGTGTTTTATCTTCAATAATTTCTCTGAAGTTCTCCCAATGTATTTCCTGTTTTGTAATAGATGTCACACGTATTAAATTTTATTTGACTTATTAAATTATCAATTTAATATAATATACTACTATCAATTTAATATAATATACTATTATCAATTTAATATAATATACTATTATCAATTTAATATAATATACTATTATCAATTTAATATAATATACTATTATGTAATACTATCCATCAATTATACATGTATTTGTGTACCTGAAGAGGACACTCATTTGTCTTAAAACACGTTGTGATTAAAAATGTATGTTAATTTATTGTTGGTTAAATTCACTGTTGTGTGTAAAATATATAGTTTTTGGTATACTTCAATGTATTTTCTGCGACGCTGTAAGTCATCATTCAGTTTATTTCTAAATCAAATATAGCATTAATTTGACACATACTAATGTTATAGTTATGACCCTAAAAGTGCACATCTTATTGTAACAAATGATTTACTTTTTAAATAAAACATGCATATCTCTCCACAAATTCGACTAAAATTGGATTCGGATATTGATTATACTATTATAATATAAATATATAAATATATAAATATATAAATATTATTATATATATTAAGTTATACTTATTCTTTACAACTTTATAAATACGACTAATTTGTTTAAGATTTATTTAATACTTCTTTCACACTGAACCCCCCTCGATATTATACTCCAATGTGCTTTAATAATAATTAGTATTTGTTACTAATACTAGCAAAAATACTATTATAAGACAACAATTTCTGAATTGCAAAATATGTATAAGATATAAGTAGATGTACCTTGCATGTCTAATAATAAATGTATTTTAACTAAAATATTTGATATGTAATTGTATTCTTAAGTCGGATCAGGTCTAGCACAATATATATACATATGTCCAAATAATAAAATTCTTGAATAAAGTTTACTCTATAATAAAAATGCTGTTGAACGAATATGCAACATCATGTTTCTCACTGTATTATATAATGCATATCATAGTGTGCGGCAATATAGTTACCAAATTAGTAAAATATAGGTTTCCCTCCATCATAATAGTGTTTTAAATTAATCTTGTCCCGTATTTGCAAGAATATATATAACTATATACAACTCTAAAAAGTTATTTGTTTTTTATTTGTTGACAATATTTAGTTTTCAAGTTTTCTAATAGTAATAAAGAGGTAATATATACCCAAGATGTCTAAGCAATAGCTTTTTTATAATTTATTTTTATTCAAAATACATAGTAGTATATACTCACATCAGTTAATATAGGAGATATTGCAGTTTACCCACATGTATTTCACAGCATTATTCTCTATAAATATTTTGTTTCACAAATAAATATCTAAATATTACATTTTAAACATATATTTATCAACAGATAAGCTATGTGACAAGTTTAAAAAAACGCATAAAACATGTCAATTCCGGGTATAGTCATTTCCTTTTCACAAATAAAATTGATTGCTTCTTTGTAACAAAAAAATACTACCTCCGTTTTATTCAGTAATCTATAATGTACACACATATATATATGTATATAAAGTAAGTGAGTGTACCCCACTAACATCGCAAATAAATGTTTATAGCAGAAAAGCAGTATTTTGTGCAGCTTATATATAGTTTGATGGCGAAAAGACAATATCTTATTGGATAAGGAAAATAGGAATCTGCATCTACAGGAAATGGATTTCTTAGTTTTATAGGAGTTTATGCTCTATTAGCTTCATTACTGGCTGACTTCAGCTGCTACTGGATGTTAATAATACAACCCCCTACAAAGAAGTGTTAGTTTCCTTATCGCTGGAATACTTCGGAAAGGTAGAAACTGCTTCAATCTTGTGGATAGTAATAATGCTCCGGGATTATTGTATTTACAAAAGTAATTCTCATTTATACGTATTGTAATTCTCCATTATAGTGGGGAATAGGGGATTCAAGTCTGAGTTTACGCGCTTTAAGCTAAGTTAAAACTGGTTCTATTTATATTATGTTTATTTATAACAGTTAATAAAGACGTTTATTTATTTTATTCTCAATAAGTTCATAATTACTGAGAAAACAAATCATGAATAATGCTAAGTTCAAATAAGTCAAATAATTTACTAACACAAACTTTTGTTCCAAAAATGACATTTTAGTGATACGTATATGTCACTTTTGTACAAATATGAAGATAATAATTATATTTTACTGGGTATTACATCGTTCAATTGTATTTTACAGTAACAATGCGAATATATTATGTATATCGAAAACCATGAGAAACAGTTGCATTAGAAGTATACACATCTTACTTCTAAAGTATATATTTATATATAGGTATTATATATAAATATACCTACAGTGTTTCTAGTACAATAATTGACTTATACGTTGTCTCTGAATTATGCAACTAATAGTTATAACATGCACATGCATTAGTACTTACTATTGATATGTATGACATCGATAGAAACTCACATATTGTTCATTTATTTTCCAACTTGTAATCTTTTTCATATAAGATTAGGAAATTCTTAAATCTAATTCTGTCACATTGTTGGGGTATTTTATAATATATCGTATATCCTATTTATAAAAAAAAATATTTTAATTAAACATAATAATAGTTTAATGTTTTTAGTGAAACTGTATTGAACAACACGAAGATACACTTTATATAAAGCGAAAATCGTGAGTTTTCGTGAAGCCCCACGCTTGCATATTCATATTAAATGTGAAAAATGTAATATTAACACTCAAATCAATAATTTTTTATAGGTTATAATTAAGAAATGTAGGCATTTTAATTTAATTAAGAATTACCAAAAGAAAAAACGTCCACTTATACTTTTATAATCTTATCAAACTCAGTGAATTTATTGGATCACTCGCTTTTTCGAACAAAAACTATTAGTTTAGATGTGTATATTATAAATAAGGAGAAAAACCTCTCAGTACGACTTTAAAAAAGAGGATAATTGATTCTTTCTTTGGTTCTAGATGTATTACCTCTTTATTCAGTTATTCATTGTTACTACATTCGTACATGAATTAGATTCAAAATAAAAATAGTTAAATGACTATATTTCTTTTTATAGGGGGTTGATGTGCTTATATATATTTCAAAAGTTATGCTATGAAGTAATTATTTTGTACATAATTAAATTGCTTTATATAAATCATTTTATTTTTATTTATTACAAGTATACATAAAATACACAAAGCTATTTTTTTATTCATCAAAATTACCACTCTTTCAAAGTAGATTAATTCTGAATATTCTGTCTGCGCCTTACAGTATTATATTATGTCGAGAAGTGAATCAATACATTATGTCAAGTAACTTTATTCCTGCACGCACATCTTTGTCTTTCCGATATCTTTTACTTTACTTTGAAGCTTTTTGTTCCAATTTAACACCTCTTTTATATCTTTTTGTTCATCTTGTTCATTCCGCTTGTAGTAAAATTCCTAGTTAAAATGATAAAATTTATGCACCTCCTGAATCTCAATTCGATGATAATTTATAGCTAGGTAATTGTTTTAGACATTCAGGTATTTAAATATTAAAGAAATATCATCGAAATAACTTTCTCGTTCTCTCAAACACTTAGATTATTTTTTGTTGTGAAATATTTTTAATTTACATCGCCATTCGCACAATTTCTTCTTAATGAAAGGGTCACAGCTATTGTACTGAAAAGTAATCAATTATAAAACACATCACTTTTAATGACATTTTAGTTTAGTATTTAGAATAGAATAGAATAGGTTTTTTTATTGTAAGTAATAATTTATTAAGATAAATAATTATATAATAATTCATAATTATTCCCATGTTTATAATTGAGTACACACGCAAATCTTACAGCATAGCTCGGGAATAAAATTTAGTGAATTGTATGCATATAATTCAGTTTTTAATTGAAGCAATATAAAAATATAACTGTACAAGCATGTAGGTAGTTACTAACTCCCGTGATAACATTTATACTATAAAAGTGAAATAATTGATACTTTTTCATAATCACTCTGCTTTACATTGCATTGTGTTCTTAACAAGAACTAATCTGATCAGAACTTGTTAGACGCGTTTGGTTTGTAGGCGTGTTTAACGTTAATTTACAATGCTTATATATATTAAGTTAGGGAAAAGTAACATAATTGCTCATTTTAATTTTTTTACAAAATACTATACTTTTATTAATTCAGTAGTACAATGTTATACGCTTTCTATGAAGGGCTTAATTTAAAATGTTTAATGTCAATTATATATATTTATATTTCTGTTATGACTATGTAACATTTGTTTACCAGAAATGGTTTATGATAGAGTTTAAATGGTTAAAATACCATTGCAAAAATAAAAATCAAGCAATTATATATCTAAAGTGTATGCGAGTATTTATTAAACCTAAAAGATAAGTATACACACATTCTATTGCAAATTTCTTCAATATTCATATTGAAATTCTGGATCATTACAGCATAATAAATAGTTTCATTTTTGCTAACTTTCACGAATGAATGTAAGTGTACATTTATTAATATTACAATATTATTATTCATACAAAAATTATACTAAAACCAAAAAAGTAAAGTTTATATTTTTAAATTTGAAATTTGAAATATAAATTTTAATTTAA
>JAYRBW010062081.1:0-10089 GCA_036023295.1 Invenusta paracnida | reverse complement strand
GGATAATTTTCACTTGATTTAGCTCAGAAATTAATCAAGTATACCATCTGGAATAGGTACAAATTGAATACTTTGATTTAGATGTATTGGTGGTTTATCTATTGAATTAAGAAGTTTATCCTGTTTTTTAACACTAATTTAACATTCTTGTAGTATGAATTAAAATCCCCGAAAGTTTAATGCATTTTAATACACTACTCACAATGATAGAAAAGTTCTAATTTTATGTGAGGCATTATTATAAAATATTAATTATATTATGCTGTATTTTGGATAATATTATTATATTTTTATAGGGTGATTTCTGCATAAAAGATTGTCTTATTGATTTTGATTATATTATTTATGGAAACTTTATTTTCCATGCTGATTCCAGCTACACTACTTGTCCATGCCGATGACTATAAATATTATTATTTGGAGAAATAAACAGAAAATTATTATGTAACTTTCATTCAACAATGAAAGCTCACATAGCTCACTTCCACCTATAACCATAATTATTGTATTTTTAACACCTTCACAATATGGGGGTGATTTATGAGTAAGTTTCTTGTATTGAATAAATATATTTAAAATAAGATTTAGAATATAATTGTAAAGTTCAGCGAAAAAACTTTTTTTGTGACTAATATGGTACCCAGGGAAAATATAAATTAAAACTTTATAAAGAAATGAAATAGATTATATTCATTCTTAATTAAACATTGATCATATTTTAAAGAAATATAAATATTACATATTTTTGATGACATTTTAATACAGTTATATTTTATCGTAAGATAATTAGTTTCAATTTATAAAATATGTTGTTACTTACTTTCAAGACAAAAACATAACCTTTCAAGTGCACCAACTTCTTCTTCCCTTGCAATGAACCCTTATGGACTAAGTTGTAGATGTAAGGTTCCTCTTCATCCTCAATGTACATAGGTGCTATGTCATTGATGAATTCTTCCACTGGGATGTTGTTGGCTTCTTCCTCCTTGTTGGATGATTTCACAGTTCCATCAAAAGTAGTACACATTGCGCATGACCACTCTATGCCTTCACTGCTCTCTACAGCTTCCTCATACTCTTCCAGTATAACCCCCATCTCACACAACCTGTGCTGCCATCCTTCACACACACATACATTGCACTGCTTCATCCTTGTCAGTAATCAACAACGCACAATTTGTATAAATACAGTTAGCCATATTGAAATAAACTTGCAAATGATTTTTAGCAAAATTGAAATAACCTCTATATATTTTAGGATGTATGGGTATTTCATGTTTCCTATTATGTAACACTCACCCCACTTTGTCTCTATTAATTATATTGGCAACATAATAAATAGTTGAAATTTTTCATCAATTGATATAACAATTATAGTACTAATTGTTGCAAATATATAATCCCCAATAGTGAGTGTGTGGGCATGCATAGATGAATAGCAAGGTGCATGTGTCAACCTCTGTTAATTATTATGCACACTCAGTATATTTACTGTTATACAGTTATATGATGTGTCATGGAATACATAAAATAACTTCGGCAATGTATATAGATCACTCAATTACAGATATATAATCCCCTTTAGTGAGTGCGTGGGCATGCATAGATGAATAGCTAGGTGCACGTGCCAACCTCTTGACTTGTTAATTATTACATGCATTCAATATATTTACTGTTATACAGTTATATGATGTGTCATGGAACATTATATGTCAAAACATATAAGTTTATTGCAAGTTAAAGAACGTATTAAAGGTAGTTTTTTATATAAGTTTATAATTACATTTGTACCAATCATTATTATATTTGGTATATGCCACATAATGTAGATTAAATAGATGAACCAATATGGCAAATCACACCAAGAAGAGAAAATGTTTTATTATTGACAATCAGATCGATTTAATAAAAAATATCAGCGCTGATAATTATGGAAAAATATTCTTATAATTATTCTTTATACTATAGACTAAAAACTCCTCATGAGCATCCCTGAGATTTTTCAAAAGGGGTTGGTTTTCACTTTGGGGACCATCTATGCACTTTATACTACATTTATTAAGTAATTTTGTTAAGCAGAGAACCATTTAAAGGGGTGGCCCTGAAAGGGGCCATTATTGGATTCCCAAGGGAGCCTCATCTATTCAGTCTTTGGTGGATCCAGGATGAAAAATTGTCCTTCCATCTGAGCAATTTCCAACATTATCTTCCAGTTTTGAAGCTGCAAGTTAGCATTGTGCAAAAATAAGTAATCAACTTCGAGCTCTAACTTGCACTTTCAGAGGGTATTGTCAATATCATGGGAGATCGAGCTGAAGTGTTGCTTTCTGAGTAGTGAGACCTGTGGTTGTGGTTTTTGGAATTGGACCAAGGCAGCTGGGGTAGTTGGAAGGGGAAGGGTTCTGCTAGATTCTCCTACCTTGGTTGGAGTCTTCAGCATCCCTGATACTGACATAGACACTGAATCTTGCCAAGTCTCTGAAACACCAAGACCCTAGACACCAGGAAAATCAACACCCAGAACATCAAGGATGGCATTTTCCAGCAGTGTCAGAATCAGTTGGCCTTGTCCAGTCTTGCGTTTAGTGTCCAGGCACTTCTTAGCACTGGCCACCAAATTCCTCCAGAGAACATTTCACAGATAGTCTTTGCCTTCTCGGACGAGATTGATCTCCATTGCCAAAAGAGATGAATAGATCTCAACCCAGGTAGCCTTCTTGGATTCTTTTGTCACCCCTTTGCTATCATAATATGTTCCAAACAAGATATCCTTCTTCTCATGAACTAAGGTGACAAACAGCATCTTCTCCTCATATTGATTCTTTTTCTTGCCAAGAAGATCCATAACTAGATAAGAGTTAAAAATAAATGCTTAGATGTGTAATTAAAAATTTCCAAATTACATAAACAAAATAAAAGTGTCAGTTATGTCAGAATCGACTTTTAATTTTTGGCAACATAACACTTTTCCAGAGTTTGAGATATATGTCTACTAATGCTTCACCTTATAATTTTAGTGGATTAGGTATTATGAGTTCATGAATAATCAATTCTCTTTAGACATTGAATATTCTGTCACATTGAACACATATGTATATTGCCTGCAAATTATTGAACATTGTATGCATATTGCCAGTAAAATATTCGATGTCCAATGAGAATGCCCTGAATTTATTTCTCTAAATTAAAATATCAGTAACTTTACTAATAAGTATCAGTCAGTTTAAATTTGGTGAAACACAATTATTTCTACTGATAAGTATGGACGCTGATATTCTTTATGAAACAGGCCCCAGGTGGGCAAAAGATTGATTGCCCAGTTTTACAAACTCTGCCAGAACTAGTAACATAAAATCTGTTAATTAGAATGACTAGGCGATGAGGATTTTGATCAATGACTTTATTAATGGTATGAGAAATATTAGTATTACAGGAAGAACAGTGTGTTAAAGAAGTTGCTAATTCCCAAGAATATTATTGTTGTATATAGATAAGTTAAAAAATGGTTCAAAGGAATTAGAAGCATAATGACAGTTACAGACAGATGAAGTTTTATATATTCCTGAAAATGTAGACTTAAAGCTTCATGCATGTCTTGTTGGTCATGGTTATTAAAAAGTAGAACCAGATCAGCTAGATAGTTTCTGAGTTACTTGAAAATAACCATTCTTTTGTTAAAATTAACTTCTTTATATAAATAATTAATAAGATTATAAAAATTAGTATTGGCATTGAAATTGACAAATTGCATAGCAGCCAGAAGAATTTGAATCTAACTGCCTAGGTAACAGGTGTTACCCAGATTACTTAAGCCTACTGGTATATTAGTAGGACAGCTATTGTAACTAGGTAAAGTAGGAGACAAATCCAGTTTCTGAATACTGACAAGATGGTGGTTGTCAAAGTCAAAACTAATACAAGCATTAATAAAATTATGAATATTCAAATTATATTTGTTGATAAGTTGAGGATATTTATAGCAGAATAAATGTAATTTTTTAACTAATGCCTTATTGTCAAAGCCACGTTTGATTAATTTGTTATATAGAAGGGCAAATTTGAAACCAAAATAAAAAAGGACACAAATATTAGCAAATCTGATTAGTTGACTGTAAAAACAATTATAAACAATATTGGAATGAATATTACTATCAGGAAATGGAAAAGAAACAACTTCAAAATTAAAGTCATCTACTTTGTGGTATTTTTTTGTGACAAATCTATTATTAGCAATATGTATATCAATATCCAAAAAGGTATCTTGCATACTGTTGGAATTAATAGGTTCTAGAATTAATTCTAGAAGGTAAATATTTTTAGAAATACATAAAAAGTTATTAATGTTAAGGGTGGCAATGTCATCAATATATCTAGAATTGAAAGAAAGTTGATGAGCAAGGGCAGGATAAGACTTAATTATTTTACAGATGTAACTAAATTCCTTCCAAGACAGAAAGAGGTCAGCAATGAGTGGGCTTGTATTACCTCTCATAGAAATGCCTTTAATCTGCTTAAAATTATAAGGACCAAATTTAACAAAAGTATTAAACTAACTTGTATTTATAATGAATACTGTAAACAAATATTTTAATTATAATATTTCAAATTTTTTTGGTATAATCAATTCATTTTGTATTTATTGAAATTGTCTTTCTGTTTTTAATAAATTATTTTAAGCAGACAGTAATACAAGGAATACATTTTGTTGCATGCTAATATTTGGCACACCCATGCTGAAAAATGTAGTACTTGCTATATATGACAAGTGATTTTGTCTTCTAGTTCAAATAAACAGTTATAGAAATGAAAAAAAAACATCCGAGACACGTTTTTTGTAGTTTCTATTGTCATAACATATTAATCCTAATTGAATTATCTCATTAATATGATGGTTATGGAACCATTACTTTTATACAAATTACAAATTTTAGTGATGTAAACGGCTCCATAAATCATGTTAATTATTATTTGTAGGAAGTAATTTTACATAAAAATATATGTACATTTGATAATTTTCTATTTTGCTTTTTACTAAAAAAATACATATTTTTAATGGGCGAAACTCTCAATTCCGCTTTTAAAATAATTAAATATTTTTTCTAATTGTTAATTGAATATTTGCTAAAAATATTTATACTTATTGCAATATATATATGTAAAATATTTATGTCTTAGAGATGATTACATAGAATAGATTAATTTACCGATATTTATTATATTAATAATGATACTTATATGTTTTGATTTATACACTTATTAATTTTTTTAAATTACTTTCAGGACAATATATTGTTTAATTGTATATAATATATTAATTCACTCAAAAATTATATGATTTATATATAATTTTCATATGATGTATGATGACATATTAATTATACACTATTTTAAAATATATTTCAGGACGAATTGTATTTGGAATTGACATCGCGTGAGTCATGAAGATACAAAGATTATCCTCTGTTCTAGTAACAGGCGGTCTATTCTTTCTTTATTTTACCATGGTAATAACTGCAGATCCGGCAGAAAAGAAAGTTGGTACCAAAAAACAACAACCGTCTTCGCCATCACCACCAGTAGCTTCCAAACCGAGTAAAGAGCAGAAACCAGACCCCTCGAAACAGCATTCAAAACCACGCAAAACAAAGGATACTAACGGTAATTCTGACGATAATGCTTCTAGTGATGAGTTAACATACCAGGAAGATCGAGTGTCTTCTAATTCTATCGAGGATGAGAGTGTTGATGAAAATTCCTTTCAACTGCAATCAGAATCAACCGATTTGGATGACAATAATTTCAGCGACAATGGAGAGCAGCAAACATTAGCAAAAAAGACCCTAAGTAAAGATTCAGACGAGGTTTTTTCGTCAGATAAGTATTCCGATAGTTCTGTAGATTTTCATTCATCTCCACATTCTGAATCTCACGATTTCCTGAGTGAAGAAAGTAATATGCAAGAAGACATTAACTCGGATTTCTTTGAACAAACTTCGAACTCCGAACGCGGTAATTTTAGTTTTTAACTGAATCGCCTGATTATGTGTTCTGCATCCCTACTGTGTCCTTTTGTTTCTGTCTACTGTTTTTAGTTGTGGACCGTTTTTGATAGATTTTATCTTGCCTTTTTATGTGCTCGGCCTGGTTTGCTTCATAATGATTGTGGTACCATGATACAGTGTGCGGTTTCCATTTTTTTGTTGCTTTTTTAGTGTATATTTGTTTGAAATTATTTTTAATTTTGTTTTTAAGTATTCTTTCGGTTATTTTCAGTTATTTATGTTTTACTGTTAGCGATTGTTGTTCTTTTCTGTTATAATTTTACAACTTTGAATATAAATAGGTTGCAAACACTGTGATTTGTTTAGATATCGTAAACAATGAAGAAGTATTTCCAGCATTTTAAAGCATAGTACTTAACTTGAACAGTCGAACATATTTGTGGCACATTTAAAGAAATATGCTGTTCAATTTTTATTTAAATCTGACTTAATAGCGAAATTTAGATGTGATAATTTCATATTCTTTTGTGTGTTAAAGTACATTGAAATATGTATGTGTTAATTAAATGTTAATCAAATACTAACTTCTTAGTTTGTATATTTGATGTACATTTATTTATAAAAATATATTAGCAGACAGACCGAGATAAAATTGATTTGGTGTTTTTTGAAACCTATTTTACTTTAATATTATTTATTTTTAATGTATTTTAATAATGTATATTAATAGTACCAATATTCGTTTCGAATTAAATCTATTATATTTATTTTATAAATGATGTCTATATATTTATTAAGCTCTATACAGTAGTAATTCCAAATATCGTAATGCATGTATTACTTTTTTAATTATGTAGAAAACGAGAAGAAAGCAAAAAAGTCACCCGAAAAGCCATTACAAAAGGCTCCTGAAAACGCGTCACCACCACCTAATCCTGTAAAAGCTCCTCCAAAATCCGTGAAAACTCCACCTATACCCGCGCCTACACCCCCAACTCCAACTCCACCTACTTCTGATTCTTCCTCAGAGTCTACCTCTATTCAGCAGGAAAATTCTCCTTCTCAACTTGATACAACAGAGGAGGAACTTAAAGGTAATTGATTACTGGGTTTTATATTATATTGTACATATATTACAACTTAAATATGCAGGCATATATGTTATACGTTTTTAATGTGTTTTATATAAATTTCTTATAGCGAATCAATTATACGAAGATGGCATGAAAATTTTAAACAAAACCGGAAGAAGTCGGGCGGGAATGAAAGTGTATGTATAATTTTACTTTCATTGTAAATTTTGTTCGTAAATAATTGTATACTTTGCTTGTTGTTAATTATAATACTGTTTTATTATTGTTTGAAAGTTTCATTATGTTTGGTCTATACCTACTTACATGTTATTGTTCTTACTTAGAAGCTAACGATGAATTATATAAAAACGTTATTTTCGGTCATTATTGTCATAAGAAGTAAAATTGTGTAATTCTATTATAAACATGTAGGCACATTGACCATGAAAATATTTTCATAATCAAATAAGTAATTCTCATTATTTATAACTTAAAACATGTGGAATTTGTTTGATTGCTGTATTTTTAATTCATTAATTCTTGTCAGGTTTGATTGATTTAATAGAAGAATAAAATTTTCAGGAAATGTGTAATGGTCAATATTTTATCAAAATTGATCTTTGCTAGACTTACACGAAAGAAGATTAGACAGTTCTTAGTAAAAATGAAATGTTATTCGACAGAAAGCTACCAAAACAAAATGGAAATGTAATGCAGCACAGGCTTGATGATAAATGATAAGTTTATGTTTTTTGTAATTTCAATTTATAAATACATAAATACGGGCTTATACAATTTAATAATATTGACTGTTAACGTTAGATTGCCCTATGTCAGAATAAAAGGCTACGTAGTGTTTCGTCGAATTGCGTTTCACATAATGATTATTAATGGCTATTATTGCGTAATACTTCATGAAGTGCAAAGTTTTGTGTTTGACATAATTACCTTGTTGCGCTTCACATAAAATTGATTGTGAACATGATTCATTGTGAAGTAGTTCATAGTATATAATATATAATATATATTTCAACGTGCCTAAGTATCTTAATCATGGCAGTATGAGCAACGTTTGTAGAAAGCAAGAGAGGTGGGCAATTGTTGAATTGCAATAATTATTTACTTTCCATCAACTCAAAGAAAGAAGAAAAAAAATACTGGCGATGTTTAAAAGCCGTTTGTAAAGTGACTGCCGTTACAGACAGAGAAATTGTTATTAGCTCTAAAGGAACCCATACCCACCCACCAGGTGCTGGTCTTGTTCAGGAAAAAAGAATATCGCTAAAGCCAAACAAGATTCGATTGTCGATTGATCAGTCAATGAAATCTATGAAAAGAGTTTTTGCAGACGCATTTCATTGGCAACTGGAAAACGACGAGAATGCAGATCCACGGCCTGGTTTCTCCAAGCACAGATTTTCTTTATATAGAGCAAGGCTTCCAACGATACCCCATACCAGAGCTGAGATAGTACTAGATGGTCAATGGTGGAAATATGATACTGGTCAATGACGGTGAGTAGGACAAAATAATAATCTTCGGAACTACTCAAAATCTGCGACATTTGTGTACTGTTGATACAATTCCCATGAACGGGACTTTTAAATTGGCACCTGAAATGTTCCAACAAATTTTCTCAATCCATGCTAAAATCATGGGTGTTATGCGTCCTGTCTTCGTGGCCTTATTATCGATCAAAAATGAATCAACGTATACTCGCTTTCTCAACCTTCTGCAAGTTACGGCACTGCAGTATTAGCTTCAGTTTACTCCTCAAATCATTTGTATTGACTTTGAAACAGCTATAATCAATTGCATCCAAGAAACCTTCCCAAACGCCCGAATTCGAGGCTGCTTGTTCCATTTTTAGCAGGCAATATGGCGGCACGTTCAACAGCTTGGACTCACAGGGCAATACACTGTGGATGGTTGTTGTTGTTGTGGATGAGACCTACCACGCCCACTAGAGTTAGTCGTGCCAGTAGGACCGCCTCTTGTGGATGAGACCTACCACGCCCACTAGAGATAGGCGTGCCAGTAGGACCGCCTCTTGAGGTTAGGCGTGCCAGTAGGACCGCCTCTTGAGGTTAGGCGTGCCAGTAGGACCGTCCACTAGAGTTAGGCGTGCCAGTAGGACCGTCTCTTGAGGCATAGCGCTCAGGATGGAAAGTGGCAGCCGACAGATTTTCATGTTTGCCACGTCAGTGTTGGGACAATCTTGGAGCCAGTGCTCTACCGTGTGCGGTGTGTCCGGGCAATGGGGATAGGACGGATTGATGGAAGGGTCTATTAGTGCCTGATAAGTTCTGAATTTCAGACTGTGACCGCTTCTAAGTTGGGCGATGAGGCAGCTATCCTTGCGGTTCTGGATGGTGTTCTCGTCAATTTTAATCGAGTGTCACTCGTATGTCTTCATTATTCTGGTGTTTTTTGGGCTAAGATCCCTTACCTCCCTGTTAATGAGGGCTTTGATGCAGTCGAAGGAGATTGGCTTGTTGGGGTCTTCCAATGTTGCGGCCTCTTTGGCTGCCGTGTCGGCCATCTCATTCCCCGGGATATTAACATGGCTGGGAATCCATTGGATGATCACTCTGTTCTCTGTGGCGTTGAAGGTTTTTCTGATATGTTTGGTGGTGTCCCACCCTGAGTCTATCGCTAAGACTAGAGCTTTACTGTCGGAACAAATTAGGTAGCTTTTGTTAGATGTGTCCTGTTTGATCCAACGAGTGGCCAGCAAAAGAGCGTTGTGTTCTTTTGCGGATGCTTCTTTCAATCGTATATTCAGGCGTGCTACTGACCTTCTTCTAGTACCACAAGATCGAGTTGACGACGTATGGTTGGAAGTAATCAACGAGGTGGCCTATCCAGTCCCCGCGATTCAGAAATTTCTAGACTACGTAACGTCAACATTGGTCGACACGATGGTTGCACACTTTTCCGTGGAGATATGGAACCAGTTTAATAACATAGAAGGATCGCGAACCAATAATAACTTAGAAGCATGGCACTCATCC
>JAYRBW010062080.1:0-10089 GCA_036023295.1 Invenusta paracnida | reverse complement strand
TCTTGACAGGGAATTTTATAAACACCAATTTTTGATTTGATTTTAGTGGCATTAAAGACAATACGGTTTTTATCGATAGATCGATATGTTTAAGTTATATTTAAAGTAGTCACAAATAAAATTTTATAATACTAGTTTTACATGGGTATATTAGTAGGATTGAACAAACACTACTAAACAATAAATATATATATGTGTATATATCAGTAAACCGATCAATGATTGACTTCTATAGCAAAATTATGTATTTAAAAATATCGCAGAGAAAATCGATACGTGTTTTCTGTAAATTTCACAAGAAGAATGTTGGTATGTTGTGTGTAACAAGCAAAATCTATTTCGACAAGGCGACTCAGTTATGTTGTTGCTTAC
Source organism: Invenusta paracnida (assembly GCA_036023295.1). NCBI lineage: Eukaryota > Metazoa > Platyhelminthes > Proseriata > Coelogynoporidae > Invenusta > Invenusta paracnida. The sequence continues at coordinate 9,717 of JAYRBW010062080.1, read as the reverse complement.
TACTAAATTATTTTTAAATTTTGTACAAAAACTGTAAACTTAAACAGTATAACTAATCATGTCAATATGAAGCATAAAACGTTTTCGATAATATAAATAGAAAAGCAGATATTGCAAATAATAGCTCAGCCTTAGAGATTAGCTGTGTAGTAAGCAAGAATGTAATGCAAAAAGGAATACGATGTTAATTAAATTTGGAGACACTTATCGCTATAAATGTATAATTGAAGTTTATGATATATTTTCAAACTGCATAATGTTAGCAAAAGTGTATTATCGGGTATTGAATTGTAGGATAATAAACTAAAAACTCTGCACTAGACCTACCATGTTTACCTAATATAAAATAGGACATGGAAATTAATGTTAATATAATTCTATAATTCGTCGATAGTTAATGATATGAAACACATCATTAAAAGCAATCAACCATTAGAAAACATTAGATTGGTGGTTTTAGTTTTCTAAACACATAAAAACGGAATATATTACCAATATTATTAATAATAAATAGTTAGCAAAATATTTTATTCAAGAAAAAAATTAAGATAAGATGTTAAGTAGCATAGAAATGTGTATGGCTTGTAGGATTTATTAAAAGTTAGCAAAATTTCAGAAAAACGAAAACGAAAACAATAGAAAATAGGTAAATTAAAATATATATTATTATACTAATGTACAATTGAATTAATCTAGAAAAATTGTAATGATGTAGTGGTGTAATTATAAAATCTGGATTTGAGTAGAACAAATGAGTAAGAAAGCAGGATAGACTTTATAATAGTAATGTCACAGACAAAATCATTTTTTATTTATAAAAAACAAGAAAATAATTAGATTTAAAAAAATCTTTAAAATATGGACTGAAAACTAGCATTATAACAGCAAAACACACGCTTTCAATATTTATGCTAATATGTCAACTTGTAAGGCAAATGTTATACTCTGTGACAGATTACGGACGAGAAAAAAAGAGTTTCGAAAAGCAATGTCAGATTTAGTTTGCATCAGATATTTTTCTTTGCATAATTTGTACAAGACGGAAGTAAAGTAGGAAAGACTCCCATATTCGTACTGTAAGTAACTAAACCATTGAGCAATAAATATACTATACGAGTAATGAAACCGATCACTATAAATACATGCATCTTCACTGAATTAATAAAACAATCAACCAATCAGAATCTAGTATTTACGCAGGAATAATCAGGTGATTCCACAAGGAAATAATTTTGAAATAAATAATAGCTTTGCTTTTCTGTTTACAGATTTGAAGTATTAATTTCTTTAGCCTTTAAGCAGTATAATAAAAATATAATTCCCAATTAATTATGCTTAATGGCATATTTACTAAAAAAATATATGCCAAATATATGCAACAAACAAGTGGAAGAGCTCTTTAACTGTAATAGTGTGTTAAAATTGGTTGAGTCATTACTGACTTGTTGCTTCTGGTAGCTTGTATTTACAGGAGGTATTCCTCGTATACTCACTTCGTATCGACAACGCTGATAGACCTTCCTCTCATTGTCGATAATGTGAAGCGAATGACGAGCTTTCTTCTCTCCATTGAAGAGGAAGGAGAGATCCCCTCGCTCCCATCGGTTGTCTGTGAAGTCCTTCAAAGTTGTGTCTAACCTGAAAGGTTTCGTGTGTACAAACAATAGCATAAACATATTTAAATATCTCAGAATTAAGCATTTCTTTTTTTGCTATTAATTCTCGTTTTAAAACAAGCTATTATATAACGTTTTATAAGAGTGGAAACTTTAAAGATTTCGATATCGCTCTTTAGAAAAAGTTCATTCCAAAAGCCGGAATAGTTTGGCGTAACCATAGAAATTAAGTAGGTCACGTCTCTCCCAGCGTCCAAATCGAAGCGCGAAAATAAATTTATATATCAATAAAATGGTTAGTTTGAGTTTTAAATAAAGTTATTTGTATGAACAATATTCACTTTCTTCGTTTATGTAATGTACTTACCGATTCATTTAAAATGTTTAGTTTACTCCGATTTGCTTTAAAACATATTTTTCGTTTTGATCTTTCACTTTAAATTAAAGAGCGACAAATATTTATTCCTAGAGTTTCATATTCTTGAAAAAAGCGCTCCTAACGATTCCACTTTTGGAAAACGCTCATTGCAACAAAGATCACAGAAGCGAAGGTATAGAGAAGAAATATTCTGTTGTTACATTCCATATCTTGAATATGTATTACAGTTATGTACATATATATATATATATATTTTCCTACACTGCACTGCATCCAAATGCAAGCAGTGGAAATAAACCATTGCATTAACAATAAAAATATATTTATCTAATTTTAATAACAATCAACCGAATCGTATATATACTTAACAAATTCAACTGAGGTATAAGCAACGTTTTTTATGTTTGGATAGTATACAAATACATCCATATTTACAGAATTACAAAATTAAGAACTTATATGTATGTATACACGAAGGCTTGGGAATATTATATGTACATACAGATCATCACTAAAATTCATTTGATAATGAAAGTGAAGGTAGAAAGTAAATTATAATATACTATAATTATATGAAATGCTAAATATATTATTCTAAATTGAAAGCATTGTAAAATTCAACCAATAATGTATATATAGAGATAGTTTAAGCTATATTTATTATGAACATACGAGAAAGAATATTAGAAAACAAAACACACGATGATTAAGACCATATTATAAGACAATATGTAAAGAACTATAAAAAGAAAAACGAATACTAATAAAAATTATGTAAAAGCAATTGCATGTATTTTGACCAGGAAAATGCACGAGGTATATTAAATTTGGAAAACAAAAATAACGTCTGAACAATTAAAAAATTAATGACAGAAATCATAAAAATTAAAATTAAAATTTGAGCAGATTTTGTAATAAATGACTATAAATCCAGTACATCAATACTAGGACTTCTCTGTCATCATTCAAAATTATAATATATAGGTACATGTATAGAACATACAAGAACATCTAAGAAGTTGATTAATTCCCGTTTCTCCAGAGGGAATACGAAGAACGAAGACGATCATAAGGTAGGTGTAGAAAAAACATATAGAGTGACGGAAAATTTTTTAATGCTGATGGAAAATAAAAGAAAGCGTGATAATTCGTCTTTCAAAAGAAGATGCTTAAGCGGTAAGCGCTTGAAGTGCGTCGCTGTAATTGTAAATGAACAGAACGATGATCTCCAAAATTCGAAACAAAATACTAAACGTATACATTTCTTTTTCTAAGCTAAAAAAATATATATATAGATACTAAAATTATGAAATTGTTCATTTTTTGTTTAATAGTAGGAATAGAAATTAATGCAAATAATTCAAATAGGGAAAATACATACCGACAAAGACTCACATAAATTCATTTAAAAATACATAATAGAAAATAATATGGCAATGTGCTAAAATTAAACATAATTATGTCAAATTGACACATATTTCTTAATTTCTAAAGTTTATCATGTAGATCAATGGCATGACTTGTCAAGGATATATATTATAACAAATAACATAATAACGAATAAAAAATACCAAATTTAAATAATAAATCAATTATGAAATATTCAATATTCAAGTCTAAATATATACAATACAAATAATGGCTTGAATTAATATTTTGTAAGCTTTATCCCTTGCATTATATAATAATGTAGTATAAATTTGACGATATCCAACGACTTACGACGTATGTTGTAGGAGTCATGACTGGTTTTCCATGAAAAGAATGTAAGCAAATAAACTCGAGTATTGCAAGATGATTACGTCTTGATTGATATAGTTTAAGGAAACAGAGTAAACTATGATTGGAGTATAATGACTTATGCATTAATCTATGAGTAATGTTACAATAAAAATATACGTGTAGACAATAAAATATATTACGCATACCTAATTATAACACAAAACATTTACATATTACACATAAGCAGCGCAATATTATAATACTTCACACGAGTGAACAATGTGAAAGAGAAAATATATTAAAGAATAAAATAATACTCTACTAGGATATGAATACTAAAAGTTATGATTACAAATCAGAGTAAAATGTTACTAACCATAGATAGTACTGAGTCAGCAAAACTAAATGTTCCTTTATCTAAGAACAGCAAAAGGATGTTGCATATTATTTTCATTTTTCATTTTCGATATACGAAAATAGTAAATTTAGTGGTATTTTAATCGATTTTTATCAATGATTGCAAGGTTTATTAATTTGGAATTCTGAACTTATTTACAAGTATCATTTGGACTTTAAGCATAGATATCTATTAATAACATAAAAACGCAAAGCCTTGTACTACTAACATGTTTATTTAATAAGTATTTTACTCCTATATTTATTTATAATATATTTACATGTTTATTTAATATTTTAAAATGATACTCTTGATTAATTACCATGTAGGTATCTATTACTGTATAGGGTGTGTCATAAAAAACGGGTTTCTTTAAATGGCTGTGACTTTGGATTTAAATTTATCGCCAATTTAACTGACCGATTTCAATACAATTTTTAGGATACAAGATACAAACTAGAGCCAATGACAAGAGATGCCTTCAGACACATTTCCCAATTTCCGCTATTGACAGGGTCCCCTTTTTTAGAACCAAAAATAGAACCAACTATAAGGCTTACAATTTGAAACCACTATAAGTCATCTATAGAGACATGAAACAAATGCCATTACATAGTTAAGTTGACCACACCGTTTTCATATTATAATATATTGTTTTTTTTTAGTCATTGATATATCAATTTTTACTTGAAATTTTGTTTTTAAAAATTATCCTCTGCCAATTCGCAAACCTTTATCGGTTTTCTTCCTCTTTGAACATAATTTGCACCTAATATTGTTATTTTCTGTAAACCTTTAACATATCATCTCCAAGCATTGACCAAGTATTTATGATTTGTTGTAAAACTGATGCCATTTTCACAAGTGTTGCAACAAAAATTAATGTTCTCGGTTTTTTAGATCCGTAAGTATAAATAAGCACAGAGTTATTCTGTGTGCTGCAGTTACTCAAAGCAGTGTTAGTTTAGATCAATTAAATTAATTGATATCTACAAATTTAATATTTAAACATAGATATATTTACCCAAGCTTTATATGATTAAAAATACCATTAATAAAATCAATTTAAATGACTATATTGAATTAAAATATCTTTATTCTTATGAGACACAACTATATATTTAATTATGGGAAATAGTTTATACATGATAAATGATTTAGTAAAGAAAATGGATTAAATAGTTACAAAATATATAGAATTTCTGATTTGACATTTAGGCTGTATGCAGCGCGTTGATGTTACATTCTCCTTCCTGAGAGTCATTATAGATGACGGTCAAGCAAATTCTATAGCTACCTCGTTAGTTTTATTATACATATTTATTATTTACAATATTGGTATTATTATTATTCAGATTACTAGACAGAATACATCTCAGCATATACCGAAGTTTTAAAGATTTTTTTAACAAAAATAGGGATATATAACTATATGTGACATTTTAAAATACTGTTTAAACAAAGATTTTACAGCAAATCTTGATATACCTATCCTACTATAATTTGCAAAAACGAAAGCGGATCTAACGCATTTGCAAAGGAAGCAAATTAATCAATGACGGAAATTTTTCAAGAAGTTTTTTTGTAAATTTAGGTTGTGAAAAGCAAAAGTATCTGTAAATAAAATATCGGAGGATATATATATAAAAATATCTCAGATGTTATAAAAATATCTCAGATGTTATAAAAAATGAAAGAAATAATGGTTGATCGAATAATGGCAAGATTCACGAATAAAGATCAAAGAAATACAGAGACACATTTTAAAGGTTAATCTATACACATTACACACAGCAAAAAATCAGTGTAAATCTACAGAAAATAAAAAATATATTATATTATGACTTATATATATAACATTAACTGTACTTTATAAAAGAGGGTTTAAACTACTAATAACAACATATATCATCGATTAAAGTTGAAAATGTTAAATAAAATATACTTCGTACTAACAGTGACAATATAGATTCTATCTAATCATACTTCATACTATTGTGTTAATTTTGGTAGAATATATAATAGAATGAGTACATTTACCTACTAAAGTTAGATTGAAAATAGAAAATTTGCAAATTTACCTTATTTTAAAGCCCTTCTTTTTTATCTCACAAACATCTGAAGGCAGTAACCGAGACACGAGGGGAACTGAAGCATAACGAGATAACTTTTAAAAGAATTAAATAAAGTAGTAAATTTCCTTTACTGTGTTATCTAAGTGAAATATATTGAGAATAATAATGTTTTAAGAATAAAATGGCACACATTTGCACTAGAATATTAATATACAAGTGCACGTTTAAATCTTGAAAGATTTATGTGATCAATTATCTGAATATAATTTTAAATAAAGTATAAGTAGTCATGCTTTCAACAAAAAAGATATTGCGGAATACAAAAAACGACCACATGCCAACTATTCCTGTGTTTTATTGAACTATTTTCTGGTTATATATAGTATTGATCATTTTTAAGAAATTGGGTATGTTAACTACTATAGAAACGTTAGACACGGTACAGTAAATAATACGTCAATAAATGTAAAGCAATTATAACTGTATCTGTATAGTATAATATATATAATTATTAAATAGAATGCACTTGAATTACTTCAATATGATTTTTCCATACAGAAGTAATAAATACGCGAAAATAACGTTTTACGTAATATGTAAGTTAATTTAATATCAATTATTAATAGTACTTTGAAAAATATATTTCACCCCTTAGCCTTATTATTTGAGAAATACAAGAATACGAGACTAGTTGCTGTGTAAATGTGTTAGGTGTCCCACAAAACAGAACAGAACAGAGAGGAAAGGAATGGTGTGTTTCCTCACTCCAACTTTGCATCTCCCACTTGAAGACCATGGAGAAGTCAGGCATTTTGAGAAGTGCTTCAACAACACGAGGTCTCCGAGTTTCCAGAGACTCACGCGCTTGCTGATTCAATTTTTTCATCAATTCTATCACTAAATGGAGATGACAAACGTAACTATCGTTAAATAAATGCTTCTATATAGGTACACATAGTTTGAAAGTTTAACGTTTGAAACTACATACACCTATAGTAATAGAATTTATTTAATTTGGATGAAGGAACAATATATTTATACAATACAAATTTAATAAATGTAGAATTTTATGACCAATACTTAATTTATATATTATTAAAATACACAGATTAATAATAATGAATTTAAAAAATAAGTAACGGATTTAAAGGGAAATATAGTAAAAATATACGATTTTAGAATAATAGTAGATATTATAAATAAATTATATTTTAAACAAGTCACGAATAGTTACTCGAAATAATGAAAACATAAAGTGAAAATCGAATGCATAAGAAGTATATGAACTAATAAAAAATGTGAAATACATAAAAAAACAAAAACATTTTTGCATGGAACCTTTAAATTAAAAATATTAAATGAGAAAAATTTAACGATGTAGTCAAGAGAATCTATACATAGGTAAATACGAGTATATATATATATTAAATTATTACTTATAAATAATAATAATAAATGATTTATATACAAGAAAATATGTACCTTTAACGTAAAGTACTTAAAAATATAACTGTCAATATTAAGATACCAACAAATAAATTTCAATAGGCACTGTAATATATCTGTCATCAAATTTTCAAGGAAGCAATAATTTGTTTACACTGATTTGACTTACTTACTAACCTTTCTGGTGAATAATTTGAATAAGTAGCTTACGTGTTGCTCGGTTGCCATAACTGATGGCTTCTGAAATACAATTCCAGCCGGCTTTGTTTTTTAATCGAATCGGAATCCCACAGGCAAGTAAGATACTGGTACACTCTAAAAGAGAAACCGAAATAATAGTATATGGAATACAAACTTTTAGTTAAAAGAAAAAAAACAGAATTCATATTTTGGAAAAAGTATGTACATCATTTTATTTACATATATATTACCTTTGTAACCAAGCATCACTGCAAGATGGAGAGCTGTGTTACCTAAAATTAGAACAAAACGTAATATGATTTAAATAAAATATTGTCATGTCTAACACGAATAAATATAATACTACAAATGTTGCAAAAACATGTATTTGTTTAATATTACTGAACAACGTGAAATTTCATGAAATAATCTTCGAATAAAAGAGGATGTGAATAAAAGAACAATAAATCTCAACTGTGATTTTTTTCATAAGTTGATTATAATTGAAATATTTAATTTTGTTTTTTGATATAACAGAAATGTAATTTTAATTATTAAGACCGAAAATGTTAAACCAATATAACAAATACATTCTAAAGTATAGATAAAATTGAAAATAATTATATATATTTTCAGGTTTGTGTTTAGATAAATAAGAGTTATAACTCTTTCGAAGTAATAAAAACTACATCTTAATTTCTATACAACATAATTTATGCATCAAAATACTACTATAATAAATACTACTGTATAGATATGGTAGTCATGGTTTGAGTGGAATCTGTAATGATTTTATTTAAAAATATTGTGAATATCTTTCATCTAGACAAAAGAGCTTAATTAAATATTTAAGATACAAAATAAAGAAGTAGATACTTCGATGCTTTAGAATGATGTAACAAAATATATCTTAACATTATAATTTATATTAAAAAAACAAAAAACATTCATGATGATTCGATAAAAAATATGATAAATTAAAAAAATAATAATTGATACAATAAAATTAAATTATAAATTCTCTGCAATAAAGAGTAATAAGCAAAATATTCACCATAATGGTCCTGTTTGGCCAAAAATTCTTTATCCTTATTAACTTTCAAAATATACTTGGCCAGCCGTTGGTAGTCTCCAATAAAAACTAAGTGATGCAATGGATATATTTTGTTAATGTCATCCATGTCAAAGGGCTCTTCGATATTCCCCTCCTCCATATCTACCTGAAAAGTGGACAGAAAATATCACACAAATTCAAAAAATTAATAATACCAATATATTTATATTAACAAAAATTAAACTGTTAATTTAATAAAGGCCTGACATTTTATTTGTTGTGAAACACAGATAACAGCTAAATAAATGAAATATATCAATATTGAAATTGACTACTGTTCTAAGATAATTTTATTTAGTTAAAATATGTCTGCAAAGAAAGTTCCATTTAAGTATTATAACTACAGTTCTTAGTATCATTAATAGATAGATGTAATGCTTTTAAATAATATTCTCTATCATTATTATAAAATAATCATTAATATGAATACTTTATAGATAAGAATGGTATATTAAATATTTTTAAATCTAACATACAGAGAAAAATTATTAAATTTGTGGTTTGTTCAAAGCAGCATTAAATGAAAACTAAAAAAATAGCTAATTTGTAGTTGACAAAATGAGTTTCACCAATTCCAATACACAAAATCTATGTTGTTTGATTAGAACCTAATAATTTATAGAGGTTTAATGTTAGCATAAATACAATATATAAATGCATTTAAAAATACTTATTTTTATGCTTGCACTGAAAAGTTTACTTTTCAGTACAAGGAGAAAAAATCTAAAATCTTAATGTATTTGTAATTTAATAACATTATGAGGCAACAATAATAAGTGAACATTAAC
>JAYRBW010062079.1:0-10089 GCA_036023295.1 Invenusta paracnida | reverse complement strand
CTCTCTCTCTCTCTCTCTCTCTCTCTCTCTCTCTCTCTCTCTCTCTCTCTCTCTCTCTCTCTCTCTCTCTCTCTTTAAGATAAATATCGCGGGAAGATGACAAATTTTTTTCCACAACTTTCGAGGTTATGACTCTTACATAATCTGCGTACGTAAAGCTTGGTCATGTCGCTGGATAGGAAATTTCAGTAATTGCCCGGACGAAGGAGCGATACACGGCTATGGATGCCGACTTTATGATGGAGGAGGAGATTACCGTCGATAATGAAAATCCACGAAGGCACACTATGAGATAGATTTCTGGGACTCACTTTAATTCATGATGTCATCGCTCGACTCCCTGGGGCGGAATCAGTCGCCCAAGAAACTCTGCCTTACTCGCAAACTCTTCTCCAGTGATTACAGTTTTAATAAGATCACTTTCAGAAAGGAGTTTTCTTCTACAGTTACCTCAGAGGCTCCGCTCATCTGAAGGACCAGTCACTACAGCCGAGGGAGGTATTTGTCAATAGTTTATCCCAGAAAGAGTGCAGCGCAGATTTTTATTAGCAGACACAGCTCGCATGGGATACCTTGGGCTGCAAAATTCTCAATGACTACATGTTGGCATACCTTAAGGTCGATGTTTACCAGCTAGCTGACGTGCTCGAGGCGTTCATATTCTTACACTCAAGGAGGACGGCCTGAACCCCTGTTACTACCCGACTCTCCCAAGCCTTACCTGAGACTCGGCCTTTAAAATGACCAATGCAAAGGTAAAATGATAATCACCTCTACTAATATTTCTTTCTCTCTCCCTCCCTCAGGTCGACTTAAATAAGGATACCAAAACATACTGCTTTGTGGAGAGCGGAATCCGTGGTAGAATGACGTAGAGACCCACAATGCCGACCAATCCAAGACTGAAATACTGTACGTTGATGCCAATCTCTATGATAATGCCCTATTCCAGAAGCTGCCCCAGTAGGACTTTATTTGGATGAAGGATGAGGAAGTGGCTAGAATCGATATGGCTTCTTTCGACTACATGGGAGATATAGGACACCTCTTTGAAATAGATCAACCCTACTCATCCGCCACAGGACAAGTCATGTGGCCTCCACGTAGCGCTAGAATCTTGCGTCATCCCAGAAAGATGTCTGTCCTCCTTTACAAAGGAGTAGTGGAAAAATCTCCATGGCAATCAAGAAAAGACGTTCAATGGGCAACAAAACTTATGTTAACTTACTGGGATAAAGAGAACACTTAGTTCATTGACATACTAAGTGCTCTATAATACTGGCATACCCTATAATCTATAAATATGAATAAAATATAGTATTCTATTTAAATAACTATGGACTAATCTTTTGACTCATCATAAAAAAGTGACATTAGCAGTAATATTTTAAATTTGAGGACGGCAATAGATATAATCCTAATGAGGAGACATTTAATCATGTTACAGTGCAATTTATACTGGACTTAAGTCCGGTTTTGATATGGAAAGATCTAGGAGACCTCTATCCCAAGCGCATAGGTCCATGCATGCAGAAGACGGTAGGGCCTGCAGCGGTGTCAGATAAGTAAGAGGAGGAGGAGGGAGAATGTCCCAGGACAGGGGAGAATCGGGTTAGATAGTCTGCACATCCAATGGTAGGGGAGAGACCGGTTAACTTGTCATAGGCTGGTTTGAGATTATCTACCGTATAGTTTTCATCCGCTAGAGAAAAGAAAATGGACGGCATGAGTTGCCACCCCCGCTGCCCGCTGCGACCGTTCCGCTATGTTAGTAGTGAGTCACACTCAGGCTGGCAAGACAACATTTGTCGAGAAGTTTATTAAACATTGATACGAGCTTTTTGATATCCCACCCCAGATAGTACATTGGTTTAGTGGGTACATAAAACTTGATGACCTAAGAGTATATCAAACCGGACTGACTGATTCATTTTACATGATAAAACCTCACGATATGATTATATTAGCGACTTAATGATGGAAGCGGAAAACTCCAAGGTAGTCAGTAAATTGTTTTCTTGACATATACAAAATAGACCTTGCATGGTAATATCCATTACTCAAAGTCTATATAGTTGGGGTAGGGATAACCGAACACGCTCGCTAAATAGGCAGTATATGATGTTATTCAAATCCCCGAGAGACGCCAGTCAAATTGAATGTCTGTCTAAAAAGATGTATCCGGACCAGAAGGACTTTCTCACTGATGTATATAAAGATACAGTGAACATACGCCCACACTCTAACCTGTTTCTTGACATGCATCAAAATACTCTTGAGTAGCTGCGTGTTCGTGTATGTATTCTACAGGATGAGTTTTCACAGCGCATATACCCTTACACTGGTCTATAAACAAAAGATTTCCCACTCTATATAGTATATAACCATGGCTAGCATTGATATGAGTGCGCATTTACTGCGTATACTTGTCAAAATGGGTGACAGTAACAAAGAGAGACGGTAATTAATTAAGCAAGCAAGTAGTCGTTAGTTGAAAAATATTGTTGTGCTATTGTACAATATTCTGAAAGATATTAAGAGCGGAGACGGGAATACAAAGAGAGTTCGACTGGATAGACAAACTCGTAAGCGCGTTATCTGACACGAAGACAAACTACGAAGATTTGTGAATTCCTGTTGCAGCCTAACACTCCATAAAAAATCGGGTTCACATCAAGCCGAAGGGGTACACCACGTTAGAAAAACACTTGGAGGTATAAAAAGGGAGGCGTCTTTCTTCTCCTTTTCTCTTTACTCGCCTTAGCAGGGAAGGCTGCACTTGCAGGAGCCGTATCAAGTGGTGTTGGATTTGGAGTGAAAAAGCTGTTACAGTGATATAGCACCTACCGCTGATGCCTATCGTCGTATGATAATAATAAATGAAGGGGAGTGTTACAGTTGCAAGTCACCTGCCTATTGATCAGACACAAAAGCTGTATGCCTATACAGCCACAACCAGCCCTATCTCTATCAATAATCCAGCGGAGTATTGATAAGTTCCCAGTTCAGATACGTACTCGAGGGACAAGTATTCTCAATAAGCTAGTGACAAATGGTGTCACATGGGACTCTAAAAGAAAGGTCATACTGGGTGACCGCCCACTTGATAATGCCTTCATCGTTGATTTAATTCACTATGCAGCCTTTTTAAATAAAAGCAGAACGTTCTCACCATCTGACCTACGCCAATTCATGGAGGTTTTGGAGAGATATGTCATTTAAATATCCACCAGTCTGCATCCGAGTGCACGAAAATTAGCCTGCAATAGTGATGAGCACGATATGACTGATAAAATAGATCCTTCTAGAATCTTCTTAAAGCCTACAGCTAACTATGATGCATTATAAACATTTACTCTTTTGGGTACTAGCATACCTAAGGCAATAATGAGTAATCTTAGTTGCTGTATTAAGAATTCTACAGACATTGCCGATGGCCTCTCAATCGATATCAAATGCAACAACACATGCTGTACTCCACCCTCTGTATTACGACGCATCCCTTCAGAGCTCTTTCTGGAGATAGAGGCGTTGATGAAAACAAGTAAGTTACCAAGATAGAAAGTAACTAATCGGTTGAAGAGTAAGAGGGCATACACCCTTCACAAATTAGTGAGACGAAAATTCCTACACAGACGCCATATGGTGAGGGAAATGGACATGCAGTGACAGGCAGACTTGGTAGAGATGCAAGCATTCTTCCGAGTGAACAAGGGTTATCACTACCTACTGACAGTGATTTATTGCTTCTCTCGTTATGCTTGGGCAATACCAGTCAAAGATAAGAGAATATAGACACTTGTGTTTGCCTTTAAAAAGTTATTCGCCTCAAGCGGTGAACGGGTACCCCATTTTCTACAGACTGATCATGGTTTCGAGTTTGAAAACCGAATAGTGCAATATTATCTCAGTGAAACTCATGGAGTGGAATTATTTAAAATCAAGTCTGCACACAAGGCAGCCATGGTCGAAAGATTTAATCGTACCTTGAAGTCGAAAGTTGAAAATGTGGCGTGCTTTTAATAAGCAGGATACATGCAAGTGGTTGTAACTGCTTCCTAAACTATTGACCTCCTATAATAACAGTCATTATCGTATACTTGATCGTACGCTAAGTCAATTAACTTCTGATAATGAGACAGATATCTGGTTACACATATGAAGAAAAGACTACCAAAGGGAAACCAAATTATAGACTCGGTGAGCATGTGCGAATTATAGACACAAAGCCACCTTTGAAAAGGGCTATGTGCCCAACTGGAGTAATAAGGCATTATGGTTCACACTGTTAATACAAAGTATACTCCCGTCACCTATACACTGCGTTCTCTGTCTGGAAGTATAGTGGAGGGTAGCTTTTATAGCGGGATATTCAGAGAGTGAATGCACGTGATGAAGCCTATCGTATTGATAAGGTTATTCGCACATGTGGTAGTGGTGTGCATAAACAAGCTCTTGTGCGCTGGAGAGGTTATACACGCAAAAAGCCTACTTGGATACTCTATGCCCAACTAACTCTTGTGGAAGATGTCCCACATTAATCAGAGTGATGGCTTTTACATTGTTCTCTCAAGTAATGGGCATGAGTAAAGCAAAGAAAGTTATACAAGTACATCATCTCACTGTACAACATAGCTGGCTAATAATAACAACTTGGATGTTCCTGGTGATCAATGGGAAGCCAGTATAGTTGAGATGTCCTTTGTAAATTCAATCAAAACAATCAGTAAGGGAGAACGGAATCATATCCACAAAATTATACTGGAGAAAACCTTCAATATTGCTATCCAACCCGAAGACGTTCTTGAAACAGCAGGCTTATAATCAGAGAAACGGATGATTTCTATTAATGAAGACAAATATATAATCGATCATAAAGACATTTTTCTAAGGTATCATGATAGTTTGCGGATGTTTTTCTATTTCAAGGAAAAATGACTCACTTAAATCTATCACAATGGATCGCTATACCGCCTTCTTATTTGGATTTTGAGATATAGTAAACTTAGTAAATAAGAGGGTAAATTTTTTTAACAGAGTGATGGAGATGAATCTATTACACGCTACCTTACACGTGCACCGGAAAGAATATTATCCTATAGATATCCACCTTTTTGACACTATTCGAACCTCCGCAAGAAAATCTGGTAGAAAACAACCGATGGGAAAACTAAATGGAGAACTATATATAATTTTAGATAAAAACTCGTCAGCGCATCGATCATTTAAGTTTGGAGTTACCTTTGAAACTGCAAAGGTAGTACCGCTGGCAACTTCCGATGGATACTACCAGTCACACGAACTGCTTGTTGAGGAAGTCAAAAAACTTCTTATGAATGATAAGAGTAAACATCGATTTAAATTTATTGCATCAAGTAATAGGGTGAAATTCTGCATGTCTGGTGATAAAAGTTCAGTTAAGATGGATACTATGGTTCTCAATGTACTTGGTTTTACTAGTGCTATACTTTGGGAGAACAAAGTCGCCGAGTATGCTTCAAATCTGTGGAGTGGGATCAATAGTCTCTATGTATACTCTGACCTATGTCTGGAAACATATGCTGGCAATGCGCTTGTACCCCTTCTACACACAGTTAGTTATATCAGTGAAGACACCTTTGAACAGAAAATTACCGGTATATATGATAATCCACTATATGTCCCTCACAACAAGCATATAATTAATAGTATTGAAGTAATACTGTGTGATAATGCAGGGCAGATAGTCCCCCTTTTTTAGGGTAAGACAGTAGTCACGCTTCATATCCGTCCTTGAGCAGCATAAACATATACACTTTTGCTTTCTTGAAATATGGCGGCAGCTCGGATATAGAGGTAGAATCTCACTATACAAATGTGACAACTTTGCTTACTTACTTATATCGTACGGAAATCGATGACAGTGGGAAGTTGGAATAATATTATGAAAATATAGCACTAACCTTTTTACTACATTACCTATGGTAGAAATCAGACGTATTTAAAAACATTGTGGAGGCGATTGGTAATTTGGACTCATATACATGGGGCGAAAATTACCTAGACTTTTACCATGTTTCAAATGTGCAACTAAAGTCGTATATTTGTCAATTTCCGAATAACCTATTAACATAATGGGTCTACGAGTATACAAATTTTCAAAATTATCATCTACATATAAGATAGTCTGTATAATTCTAAGTGCTATTATTGACAGATACTTGTAATTCACAAGTTTAATGCGCTCATTATTACATTGGGCACTATCCTAACTATATTACTATACAAATATATATTGGATACTTATCACTATCCTTAGGTTGTTTAACAACTCTACATTAAGACCTTAAGTATCCGAAACGACTGGGAAAGGACATTTTATATTCTCTGCTGTTTAATGTAAACATTAACATCTGTAGTAGTGCGATGTCATATATGTACTTGTACTTGTCATAACTGAAATATACTTATTTTTATCGATAAAAAGGCTATTTTTTCTATTTTAACCCGGGTGCATAAGGCTAAATAAGAAATCAAAATAGATATAGAGAAATATAAAACGTATAATTGATAGACAAAACATTTAAATAAGTGTACATCATGAGCATATATACATATGTACGAAATTGTTGTTTATTTTCTGATATCACTAATATATGTATTATTTTTAGATGCATAAAAATATCCGATTCGTTGATATATTTTTGTTACTCAATTATTTACTAATTTTGAAGTATACAAATATACATAAATTTTGACATGTATTTCAATCTTTATTACATACTCTATGTAATTATGAAATGTAATAATATAAATTTTAAATAAAAATCGAATAGAGAATAAAAGTTCTAAAACTGCACTGTGATAAATTATGATGCAGTTTTATAACTTTCGTAGAAAATCTATTTTACAATTTAGAATAATCCTCTTATTATATGTATGTTATAATTCGTATTATATTAAAGACTAGTAAGTAAATAATGTTTGTGCATACTTTCTTTTACACAGATAATTGAAGTAGGTTTATATGTAATATTCAATAGTGACATAAAACAAGTATACATAATCAAATTTTAATAATTTAAAATTTAATTTTAATGTTTAAATAAAAAATATTAGCTTAAATGTTATCGATAATTGTTATGTTATCGTTATTTACTGAACATGCCTGCTAAAACACCTAATACATATGCCAGAGGAGAAATATGGATTAGTTATAACATATATAGCGATATTAAAACAAAACTAGGTCTTCGGTAACACATCCTTAAAAACACCTACAAACTAAAAGAAAGTATACAAAACATGGAATAAAGACCATAAATGGATAAAACTTTGTAAAAAGTATATACATTTTATTAACATAGATATTGAGCAACTACAAATAAAAACCCCAAAAGAATTGAAAAATCTGATTAACAAAAAAGTGCAAAAGCTGGAAAGATGAAATGGCCAATAAAAGTAGTTTAAATTACTATAGAAAAGTCAAAAAAGAAATAAAAAGTGAGAGGTACTGCAAAAAACAATAAAGAGGAAACTTTGATTAGAATGTTCCAAAGTAGAGTCATAATTAATAGAAAAGGAAATAACACATTATGTAGGAACTGTAAAGTATTAGACATAAAACATATTCTTGGTTAAACTGCAAAAAAAGGGAAAATATAAGAAAACAAATTACAAATTAGTGAAACAAATGAGTAAGAATATATAATAAAAATGTTTCAATTGAAAAAGAAAATAAGGAGATGACATATTACCTCCTAGAAATTAATAAAGAATTTAAAAAGATGGGAAGAGATTGTGGAGGGCATGTAGCTTCTTTACTTTTCCAGCATTAGATACTTCCACTAATTTAATCTTCCTGGTAGTAGTGATGGAGTAGATCTTTTTATGTAAGTTAAGTGGCATTGATGGGGCTCTGATGCCTGGTTTTTGTAATTTACTAAGCTTCCTGCCATTTCACTTTCTTCTCTTTTGTGCAGTGTGCCGTCTCAAAGGTATTACACTGTTATACATTGCATTGCATCGTTTAGTTTCGATAACATTGATGTTTGCCTTGTACAGCATATATAATATATAATAAAAAGATGTTTGCAATATTTTTAGTATTAAGAGGCGAATTTTAATAAAGGCGAGAAAACTGCAAAAATGTAATGTTTTATTATTATTTTTTTATTATCGATAACATTATTGTGATTGTTTTATTAATTCGTTTTTTTTATTTATTGGATATTGTAAGTTTACAATAACAGCGGAACATTCAAGTTTATTTCAAACATTTCTGACCTTTACCGTTTAGTCACGTTTTAAAAGAAAAATCGTATTAAATAAAATTAAAAATTTTTAATGGCCGACCACAAACATGTTGTGCAACCGCTTCTAACAGGTACGAATTCTAATCGTCATGCTTTTACTGTTGACTATAAGAATACTATTGTTGTTAATAAGCTATTAGTATTGGCATTTTGATTTATTGGATATGCAATATGACTTAAACTTTTAAACTTAACTTTAAGTTAGTATTGTTACTGCATTACTATTAGTGTTAAATAATTATAATATTAATTGGATCCATATAGTCATAATAGTAATGTAAGTAAATATTTATCAAAAGTATACATTCATTAACTTAAGCAAAGTAAAAATTTGTTATTTTTCAATTATAACTTTTAATTAAAATATTTTTAAGCAACATTGACTTGTTATTAGTATTAAATTAAATATAAGCTTCAACAAAATATAAAAAATAAAGATATCTAAGCATGATTTTAACCATGACATAATACACACATTATAACATAAGGAAAAGGATTAAAAGAAACTCTTATTGGTATATCTCTAGTTTATAGCAGCATTCAAAATAAAGAAAATTAAAACTAAAAGTCCAAAATAATATATATTTTATTAACTAGTTGCGCCTGGGGTGGCAAGACTGTCTTGCCATAAACATTTGTACCCCTATCAATGGGGTAGAAAACCTGTCTTGCCATAGCAATTTCATTACTTTTAATAATAATATAGAGTTCTAAAAATAACTACAAGTTAAATTAGCAATTGTGGAGTTCTTGGCCATAAATTATTATTTTTTCTAAAAATAAATAACATATAAATAAAACAAAAAATAATAATTATTAAATTTATATATCATAATGTTATAGTAAAGGATAGTGAGATGCTTGATAATTGTGGTGTGGTTGCAGCCACAAGTAGCCACTAGCTTTTAGTAATGTATAGGGATTACTTGTTAATTTTATATTTTTTACATTTAACAAGTAACCCCTATTATTATACTTTTTACTATATTATGATGATTTGTCATGTTTTGTAACATTACTAAATTCATATGTTTGTTAATTACATTTTTTTCAATGTTTAACAAGTAACCCCTATATACTACTAAAAGCTGGCAGCCACACCATGATTATCAAGCATCTTACTATCCTGTATGATAGTATTAATATGATATATAATTTTTTTTTTTTATTTTATTTTATTTTTTTCCCAAAAAAATTAAATTTGCAACCAAGAACTCCACAATTGCTGCTAAATCAATAAAGACATGTTTAGCTAACCTGATTCTAGGTGTAAGACAATTTTTGAACACTTCCCAATGCTGGAAGGAACATAAGAGGAATTCCAAAAATAGTTTATTCTGATTGGTTAAAATCACATATAATATGTGATGGTGCACAGGTCTTCTCTTCCAGCAGACATTCAGCTCACATTCAGCCCAGATTCAATTTATTTTCGATTCTTTTATGTTCAAAAATAAAAACCTAACTGTATGAAAAGCTATACTCCAAATTTCAAAGCTATATGACATTTATTTCTACAGATAAAGGTATTTTGGATGGGCCTAACTTTTAGAGATAGGCATTTTACAAGTAAAGTAAGGTGGGGCGGCGCCGTCATTTTTTTATGTCTTTTAACTATAATTTTTTACATGTTACAATAATTCTGACTTTATACATCGTTTTTTTACATTGAACTAATAAGGAATACATACCTGAAATGTTTTGGCAATCTACTGATTGTATCATATAAAAATATTGATAATAAAAACGTGACGGGGCCACCCCAGAGTGGGGTGGCCCCGTCATGTTATGGGGC
>JAYRBW010062078.1:0-10089 GCA_036023295.1 Invenusta paracnida | reverse complement strand
CTATGACACATGGTTTAGTTATATTGTGTGGATAAGTGTATAGTATACTTTACTTTGAATCATAGTTTTATTGTCTGCATTTTTAATGTATTCCCAGACATGCTATTAAACAAAAAAGCGCAATTATAGTATAGTCTATGGAACAATTTTCAGTGTCATCATGGGTTCAGCTCACCCAAGGCAATTATTGGTTGCCATTGGTGAGTGTGCCGGTATTAATTTCAAGCCCTGCTCTATTTAAACCATTGAATAATTATTATGACTATGTCTATGTATGTACATACCAATGGCAATACTAATAGACACTTTATAATATTAATATGAAAAAAATGGTAAAGTGATACTGATAGTGTCACTGTCAGGGATTGTTATTGCTTACTTAGTCTATAATAACTATAGCCTTAATATATAATAATAATGTCAGTTATGCTCACACTTAGAGTATAGGCTGTATACTTACAGCTATGCCTATAATTATAAAGTGGCAATGTCAACTATAAGTGTATAATTTTAATAAAAATATAATACTATTAGTATTATGAATATGATATTATGGTACACTGACACATTTATTTATATATTATAAATTAACATATATTTATATGGCAGCATGGTATAAAAATTAAAACAATGGTTAAAACAATATGGAAGGATGGACTGCAATAAATAAATACATTTTTATTGACATTATAATTTATTTAAATAAAATTAAAAATAAATAAGGCTTATGTTTTATATGCTTGACTGTATGCCTATAAACTAGACATAACCTAAGGCCAAGTAAATTGAAAATGTGGTTGGTGTTCAGTCAGTCTAAAAAAAGTTATCTTACAGTTCTGTCCCCCAAAGAAAGATCATGCATATACAATATATACTACATGTGGCCATATAACTAAAAAAATTTAAAAATGAAATTTTTACCTTGAAGATAAATGTATTTTACATTTTATATATATAAATATTATTTTACTGTTAGATATAATTAGCTCATAATATGTAATTGAAAATAGGTCACTTCACAATCATGATTAGATTAGATTGAATTGAGCAAAGATTGACAATAGCTACTTTTCCAATTATGATTGACACATCCCAGTGAGAAATGTTTGCAGACTAACAGTCTAAGGTACATCTAATCACAATTAGATTGATCTGATTGCAATTGGATTGATCTAATTGGATTAATCTAATCGTGATTGTATAAATGCAGTAAAAAAATACTAGGATATTTACAGTATCTACATATAAAACATATTTATTACATATATTTATATTAAAACTTATATACATACATAACTATTAAACCAATTTATTATTTCAACAGGGCTTTGCACAGGTGTTTTTTAATTAAATTGGTAATCGTGTAACATAAACAATAAGGCATATTTGAATAAAATATTTAATTAGGCAAGACCAAACTTTCTTATTCGCTTATTGGTGTTTATATAAGTTTATTATAATACGGTTTATAGTTATAATATGGATTTGTTGCTTGATATTGATGTGTTTATAGATATTAAATATTTACATACGTATACATGTAATCTGTAAACATTTGTATTAAGTCCTTTCTTTTTTATATTTTAAATTATTTCTTTATATAAAACTTTCAAATATATAAAATTTCAAAATGTGAATAACTGTGTGTTATAGGAAGGTGTAATAAGCATAAACATGTACCTTCACCTAATTAATACCTACATTTCAGATTGATTTATTTGATTTTGACTATTATTTACCTATTATATAAGTGCTGCAGACTATTAATTTACATTATTATATTTTATAAACTAAATGAAATGGCAAAGAGCTTACCAGAAAGATATTCCAAAATTGTTTGCACCATGTGATGAGAACGTTTCTCCTGCAGTCGTGATGAAGGTATTGACGATTAAGATAGTACTCGTTTGATATTTCTACAATACTTTCTTCACTAAGTCTAAATCATAGAGTAATTATACTCTATGATAATTACTCTATGGTCTAAATGTAGACTTAGTAATCTGCTGGATGTCTTACTTCTCGAGGTCCCCTCTCTCTAAGAATTTCTTCTGCTAAGAAAAATACAGTCGCCATTTAAGTAAACTTGGCTTCAAATGCCAAGTAGTTAACACACTGCAGGATATTTAATCATAATCACATTCACGTTTCAACCAATTCAAATTGTGAAGTCATTTCGATTAGAAAACGCTTAACGAGAAGGTGGTTAGGTAAGTCCTTTATGTTAAAACATAGGATAAAATTGTATCAGACATAGAATGCTACGGTCAAACGTTTTTCAAGCGCGATTGAATCGGGATTAGACTCTAGCTGTCAATCATTTCCCGAGAAATGCGTGGGCATTTCGAGAGCACTCGGATTGAAAATTTGACTTTACAATTTTAATTAGATTGAAACTCTGCAATTATTAAATTGATTTTATTGAACAAAACGTAAATTGCTGGCGCCACTAAATAAAATGTCTAAGCGTGCGATCAATTTAATCTAATCTAATCCGATTGTGAAGTGACCTTATATATATATTTATATTATTAAAGATTTATTTAAATATTTCAGGAGGTTTTCATTTTTATAAATATGAATTATTAGTTATTGAGCACTTATATTATATATGTTAATTATAGAACTATTATTTTTGTTTATAACCAATTATGTCTCAGTTGTGCTTAAAATATGTTCTTGAGTAACAACATTTTTAATGAGATATCTTCTAAATTTATCAAATTATTTCATAAAACTTTCTCAATCTCAGATATTTCTTAATTTTATTAATACATACATGGCAATTATCCAAAGTTTTGTAAGAATGAAGCTCAATCTGACTTTGTCCGTGTAACCTATTATCTTAACATAGTATACAACAATGAAAATCCATATTTATTTTAAAAATGCTATTATATATACTTAATATGTAAGAAACATATTATATCTTATATAACAAAAAATAAAATATAAAAATAAATAAAATAAAGAATTTGGAACTGATATATTGGTTTTTATTGTTAAAATATTATATATTGTTTTTTTGTATGACTATCTCTATCTTTAAATTTATTTGCAAATAAGTTTAAAGACTAATCTATTATTGTAACTTTAGTTTTTAATTTTAATTTAGTATATTTAAATTATCCAAAATGGCATACTGACAAATTCACTTATGTTTATGTTTGTGCATAATTATATTTTAAAATAATTGTTTGCATTAATTGAATTAAATTTATGCTATAGTTAAGTTATAATCTCTTATTTTATTTTATGTTCACATATTTATTTGAGATTGACAATGTCCGATCTTGTTACAGTTATATTTTAAGTGTAAAAATTACGATTTTTCGATGTTTTGTGCAATTGTATACTTTTTGTATGGTTCTTACTATTTTTCACATTTTTAATGTCAATTTATTTTTCGAACAGGCAGATCATTTACCTTCACTAAAATTTCTCTTGTAGTTTATTTTTCATATAATTGAACACACAGAAAATCAAATTTTGTTATAAATTTAATAATAATAAATACTTAAATTTCTCTTACAGTTTATTTTTCATATTGAACACACAGAAAATAAAATTTTGCAATAAATTTCGATACAAATTAATTAATACTAACAGCAAACATTCATTTCGTTTATTTAATAGTGTACATTAATACTTATTAAATAATTTTACTTACTGAGTAGTATAGTTGTTTGTATAAGTTTATTATATATACAATTATATAAATTGGTTGGTACAATTTTTCCTTATGTTTTTGTTTATATTATAGGATTTTTATTCCTCAGTGTAGCTAGGTCGGCCATGTAAATTGTATGATATTTTACGAAGAAATTTTGTACAATTACAATCAAGTTTGACATTAATAATATTTTTTGATACTATTATTTTTCTTTTTAATATTATACGTATGGAGGCTAGGTTCATTCGTTCAACCTAATCATATATGAATAAATTTGTATTTTCTATAATACGAACTATTATTTGTGTTACACAGTATATTCTTTATAATAGATTGATTCTATTCTACCGTTGTAGATTTTTTTATGTGAAAACATTAAGATTAAATACATTTCTATATCATTTAGCGATCAAAGTTATATTTGGGATCCTGGTGGTCACAAAACTTCATCAAAATCACAGTATATTTAACACTTGAGTACAAGCATTTCAAACTGTTTCCCATTTTAGAGGTAAATTAGGGTAAATACAGACTAGATTCTCATCGAATAAAGACACCTCAAGAACTAAATAAATAGTGCAGTATGTTTGATCCCTGGCAAGCATCACGAGATAAGGCACGTGTTCAGGATCGCGTACTTAAAGAGCTGGCACGTGATCAAGCTGATCACATCCGATTGGTACATCTAGAAAAACCTGTGACTACATATGGGCAGCAAGCCCTGTACCTACGGGAACGGGAGATTGCACAGTTGGACAAGATCAATCAGGTGAGTATAAGCCGATTATCATCGATATACATATATATGAATAAGTTTATCTGGATTATATTTCTGACATTTATCTAATTCGTCGTGAATTTCAGCCTCTGACAGAAGGAGGAAGATATATAAAACTTACGGCTATACATATACCTATTGTGCAAATACATTTAAGGTTGATTCCAGTCAAACCAGTCCATTTATTATAAATTACTTATAAATACACTTAGATGATAGTTTATGATTCATTTCATACTATTTACATACGTGTATTTCATATAAATATAATTCAATGCAATAAATATAGTAATTTAAAGAACATATCTAAGAGACTAAATTGCCATTATGTGAACTATGTTTAGCACACTATACAAAGCTCATGTGAAAGCAATAATTCAGCTTTTTGGCAAATTTGCTGGATGTGAAAGAAAACACAGTTAAATATTATGCAATCAAGTTTTCGGTCTACTATATCCTCAACTATATCGTTGTCTATACCTATGACCTATAATGAGAAGTTGAAAAATAGGAACATTTACATTTTAAAATACGTCCAAAATTAACTTCACAACACAGTCGTATATAAAAGATCGTTCGCAAAATTAGTCTCACATATAGAAAAGTTATTATTGAACATATTTATGTACATTTAATTTGCCTGCTTTAATGTTACAGTACTATATCTCCATAATATGATCACCATTTATTGGATGCTAATTGTTCGTCTAGTTATGCGTAGTAGAAGTAGGTATATAGGTACGAACAAATTTCATGAGTACCTCGTCAACCCCTTTCTCTCACCTTCATAATTGCATAAACCAGTATTGGCTAAACATTATAACATTGATCTTGTTTTGAACTTAATTTACTGCATAAGCTAGCATTGGCTGAACATTACTGCAATTATAATATTGCATCACTTTTAGTGAAACCTTTTCTTCATTAATTCCCTTGCATATCACTTACATCCCTTGTGATCCAGAACTTACACTTGCTTCCGACTGCCATATCTGTCCATTTTTAACATTCTAATTTGTAATGTCATCAACCTATTGCTACATTTTGTATGGTTTACGGTGCTTTTAATGTTATTGATCCCAAATTGTGTAACAGTTTACCCATCCATTGTCGCAAGGAGAAGTGATTCACTATTTTTTTGAGTTGTTGAAAACATTTCATTTTTAATAGCTATTTTTTCTCTTATCTGTTCACTTCAACATTGAACAGATTTGGAGTAACGATGAATTATTATTTTTTGCATAAGTTAGTTTTAGATAAACATCAAAGCATCAATTTTTATGAGGCATTTGATTAATTTTCTTAACTTAGTATTAGCTGAACATGACTGCATTATTATCGAAGTGGTTAAATAATTTTATTTTCTGTGCTTTTTGCTTCATCAAGATATATGCATGTATTCTATTTTTTGACTTCTATAACGAAGTAAATTTAAAATATATACTACTTATTATTTTATGAGTTATATGCCACATTCATTTTCTAATAATGTAATATATAAAAAATTTAGAATTTCATATAATTTTTATTTCATGAAATATTTGTGTATGTTATTTCCCTTTTCAAACATTGCTGTCGATAGGAAGAAGCAGATCGTCAAACACGTTTCGCACAACAGGATCGTGAAGAAAAGCTTTCTAAAATCCTTCGTGATCAAAACCAGGCAGCAGAGGGTGCGCTCAAGCGCCAGATTTGGTTGCGACAAAATGTGTACGAAAGAATTTTACACTTTAAAACATTATACTGTTAAAGATGAATTAAAATACGTTGTTTTAATTTTGTTAATCAAATTATAATAAATTCAAGCAAACTATTTTACCCTTCCAGACCCGAATTAAAGGACCTTGCTACCAACCTAAGAGCCGCCTACGCCGCTTCGATGCAAGCCAATCAACGTCTCGAGAAAGAGCAGGCCCGCCTTCAAGCCATTGTGCGACGCTTTTTATGTTGCCAGTTGTTCATAAAATGTTATTTAATTTGTTACAGGTTGTGCATAAACTTAAATGTTTGGGCATAAAATGTCATTTATTTGTTACAGGTTGTACATAACACTATGTATTATTTGTTGCGTTTGTAAATTAAATAATATGATGTAATTTTTGCTAATTACAACATTTTGTTTGATTTGTTACTGGTTCGGCATTAAACTGGTATTTTATTTGTTTATATTTACCAGTTGTTGCTTTGCCATACAAGGTAATCTATCATCTGCATTACTGGTTTACGATGACTGTGGTTATACTGTGTGATTGGTATTTAATTCAATTTATTAGTAGATTATTGTTTTAATACTCAAGAACATTTTTATACTGATTCTACAATATAAATGACATGTATGATTATAACATACAATATGATTTTTCATAAACTATTATCGATAGTTATATTTCCGACACTATTTTATTTGTATTTTGATAAGTTATACTTTTAATAAAAATTGGCGTGTACGGCTCTTGCTTACTGTTTGAAATGTTCATTATAAACTCTTTCAATTGTTCCTGTTTTATTCCTGATTGTTTTCATTACTCTTGATTCTATGAATTAGAATACTTAACTGTTTACAGGAAAACAAACAATGTAATAGGACTTAAGTTATAGTTTCACAAAATATACTATTATAATATTATTGATAATAGTTAATAATAATTCACTTTAATATTTTGTTAAAGTTCAAAATAAGTGACAAAAATGACAAAAATTGAATGTTTAGTATATGCAGATTACTATGAAATAAAAACAATATATAATTTATTTTACTAATTTTATATGTATTTTTTTAATGTGTCTGATTCTGTTATCAGCGTTTATTTTTTTAAAGCTTTTCCATTAAAAATGCAAAGTAAAGAACAATGGTACGCCCTTCGTTTAACGAACCATACGATAACCCGTCGGCTCTTTGTTGAAACAGGAGGACGACAAACCACACTGGGAGGAGATGAACCGACGTTTGGAAGAAGAAGACCTTCGAGCGAAGGAAAAGTTCCTTCGAGATCAAGTTGACAAGAAGGCCTACCTGGACACACTTAAGTACAAGATTGAGGTAGGGTTTTAGACTGTCTATCTGTCTGTGCTATTGTGTGTTTTATGTGTCATAATGATCCGTTGCATACAACAAATGATTGTATCATGCAACAATTGAAACATTTGAAGTGAAAAGGAACGAATTTCAGGTGTTGCAACAAATGGAAACAACAGGTGTTGCCGTGGAAATCAAATGATATTTATGTTTAGGCAGATAGCTTGAACACTATTAATACGTAAATAACCATAAATAGAAGAATTGGATGGAATTTATTATGTATACCTTAATATTTGAAAATGATATTTATTGAAAGCTTATGTATGAAGAGATTGGACACAAAATGATAATGTAATTATTTAATTTGAAAGGGCAGCGATTATTCATTGGGATAAACTCTTAATATTATTTAAAATAATAATAATTTAATCATATTTAATAATTGTTTCAATTTGTAGGTAGGTTGTTCTAATTGCACAAATTGCCGTTAGTTTTGTCTTTTTGCTTGTTTCGAATTATTTGAACAACCTTATTTATTATAATTCTATCGTAAATCTGTCCTTTTCTATTATGTTTTCTGTCATATCATATGCGTATAATACATAGTTATATGTCAATTTGTGAAATCACATATATTATGTACTCAAATGGCACAACTATTTAATATTTCTGTTAAAAATATATGTAATGTGTCATTTTAAAATATTTTTTGAATGCTAAGACTACAGTCAACCCATAGTCACGAATAAGAAGTCCAAGATGTACGTGAATTGAACACATTGTCATAATCAAACGAATAAATACAATATAAAACCACAACGTGATGCAATGTGTAAAGATAATAGAATGTCCGCATAACACAACGATGAATAGCAAGCGAGTCAGAATGTTCGAGATTCGGTACGAGGATGACAGCGCGTGCCTATTTATATACTTCTGTTGAGCTCGCGACCATTCTCAAAGTTCTGGCGCTATTGTTAGATATCCAAAATATTGAGAGAATTCTCAGCTCCACGCAGAAAAAATATCGATAAGTTGCTCTAGAAACTCCCATTTATTTGTGATTTATGTAAAACGAAGCATTTTCAATATTTACTCAATTATTTTTAATATAGTAAATACAATTTTCAATTTATTATTCTTTTAAGATAATGCTTATTACTTATCCTTCGTTTAGAATATTAGTATTTCATAATTGCTGGTATATCGAGTAATTTGTTTCTGTAATCATTATATTATTAGTACAGAATTATCTTTAGAAAGAACTTAAATAATTTGTTTGTATATCACTTTTTATATGCTGTCCGTCCCACTCCGTCTTCCCCTAAACAGCACAGCGATGACAAGGACATCATCAGGGAGGAACAACGTATTGAACGCGAGCAGGTTGACAAGATTCTGAAGGATAATATGGAGGCGATGCAACGGTAGGTTGTGTAGGACGCTCAGTCAGATTACGAAGTAACACGAGCATTTGTAGCCCATATGAGGGGACGGAGAAAAGGAAAATCAAAGATCAAAGATCAATGTATTTATTAGCTAAAAAACGTATAAGAAACACATACTTTCTTTAGCAACTCAATGTTTGTCGTAAACTGCAAAAATATTAAATATATCGATAAATGTTTCCCGGCCTAATTTCATTGAACAGTTTCCAATTTTAAATTTCAACATTTTATTTGATTTCAGATGAAATGCTATAGTAGGTGCGGGTACTATGAAGCATACTAACGTTTTATATATTTATGTAAAAAATACACATGTCGTATAAAAATGGGTGTAAAATTTCTAATACAATATATCCAAATAAATTCGACTACAGTGGTATACTTGCATGCGGTCATTGTTCGTTAAATTTTTCGTATAACTGTGTTAAATGTATTCAATTTTTGTTTCTTCACTTCAAAAGTTTACATCTAAATTTGGAACTTATCTAATAAAATTTGGCCACAAAGCTTTCGTTAATATATTATATAGAAATTATTTTAGTTTAAAAAGACAAATAAATACGAACACAATTAGATAGACGTTGCTTTTATTATCTGCAAAAATATTGAATTCCTTTAAACAGTTTCAATTTAATGTAACGAATATTTTAGATTGATAGTAATTTAATTGAATAATAACTTTTTCTTTGTAAAACATTTTTGTATACGCGAACATTTTGTCGAACTTATATTGAAGGATTATTGAAGAATTTTGCCAATTGTCACATACTCAAATGCCAGACACGTTTCGCTCTTGATGAAGGTCATTAGGGTATGCTGCGTATCAAACCGGGTCTTCACGATTACAGTTCCAACACTAAAACTGCTTGACCACAGGAACTCGGTTGATTGGCAAGAAAGACTTTATAGCTATTACGGCAAGTCCGTAACACGCAAACTATGTATATTAGAACAACATCACTTGTTATTGAAGGATATTTTGTGCACATTGTTTAAAATATAGAAAAATGGCTTTTCACCTGCTGTTTTTGTTGCTGCTGCTGCTGCTGCTGCTGTTTCATCCAGGAGACATCAGGTGTGACTTGAGAATCTCCCAAGCACCGTCGGGGTTGTTGACCAGTGCCCCCTCAAAAATCGTGTTTCTACGTTTCTTGTCGTGTGATGGACATTC
>JAYRBW010062077.1:0-10089 GCA_036023295.1 Invenusta paracnida | reverse complement strand
TTATCTGCTAATTCATTGTAAAATGGTTGATGCATTTAAACTTCAAAAAGCTTCAATGACTTTATTTCTTAGAAGCAAATATAATAATATATATACTATCGGAATAACCTAGTAAAATAAAACAATCAAAATAATAATTTAACATATAATTTGTTTTAATGTTGTTAGTTGTATAAATATTATTTATATATAATGGATAGCAGTCTAAATAATTCATATTTATATAGTATATTACTATCAGCAATTTATACAGTATATAATTTATTTTGTTATAAGAGTATAATTTTTAAAGCATATTAAAATTATGCATTTATTTGTGTTGATATGTTTTGAATGATTGCAGTTATTGAAGCAGATTTAAAGAAAATGTATTATTGTTTTAGAATAGACTGTACTTAAATGTTAATTAGATATTATAGTGTGTTATATATTTGTGCAAAATTTATGTGTAAAGGAGAAGCAACTAAAGGAGCTATATTCCGATAAATCTTAGGAGATAATGAAACTATTAAAGTTTATTTTAACTTTAGAAACCAAACTTTTAATAGACTTTCTGTAAATCAGTTAGAAATACCTATATAATTCTTATGTATATTAATAAGTGAAAAATTTAAAAGAAATTATTATTATTATTACAAGAATAACATTATAATTTATGTATCTTAGTTACGTAATTTACAAAACATCTTTACCACTATGTGACCACAAAACTTTACTAAAATTTGTTTAATATATAAGTAAAAAATACAGCATTATCAAGAATAATATTTAAAGAAAGGAAGCACTAATAATAATTTATATTAAAACTAACTTCATGATATGTATATAAATCAATAATTGTTGTAAATGTTCTACTCGTTTAGTATGTTTTCTATACCTACTATTACAATAAGGATTACATAACAGAGATTAAATCCCTATCTAAATAAATGGTTTATTTTTTAATGACATTAAACTCACAAATGTTGAAGTAAGAAAAATCAATACGTTCTAAAAGTGTTTAAGGTATAATGCATTTTTTAGTTATTTGATTTTTATTTAAAAAATCAAGCTTCTAATTGTAGAACTTATGTGGAAGAGTCTGAGATGTGGTAATAAATTACAATTCTAAATTTTAAAAATTATATAAAAGATTACAACAATTAAAATTTCATTTAATTTTGTTTAGGTTGAACCTCATCAAAGGTATGCACAGAGGTTTAACTTCGAAGTGTAAGGTTTAATTTAATTTAAGATTTATTCTTCTGCTGTTCTATGTCATAGAATGGAAATATAGTAGTATATTTAATTAATTGCGCTTTTTTTACAAGTTCCTCTTTGCAAAAATTACACTTGTTTGTCAATTACTTACAAACATGTTTAAAACTAATGACTATTTTCCAGTTTTTTTCAGGTCATACACTAATGTTTACTTTTTTTCTTCATTTTTTGACATTTGTTTATTTTTGTGTGATTTTCTTTTTTTTTGAGTATTCATTTGATCTAAAAATTTTTTTGAATTTATTTGTTGCACAGTTATTATCTATTTGTCTAAACATTACTTTATGTTGTATTTTTTTATAAAGCTTCTAATTTCATTAAATATTTTACTTACAATGACATATACGAATTTTTTAAATGAGACACTTATATATAATTTTAAATAATATTTATTACCTTGAAAATTGCATTCGTTCTTATTAAAATTCAAGAATAAAATTTTCATTTGAGACATTTTATTACTTTTTATATATACTTATGGAAAGAATCAATAGTGATTACACTTATCATTACAGATAAACATAGTGAGATATCTTTTACTATACTTTAATTCTATAAATTTTGACTCTTTTAATTTTCCATTTCATTCGTCTGCTACATCACGACTTCTCGTACATAGCCCGTAAGTGTTTTTAAGTTTTCTTTATTTAGAATGTTTCTCTATTACTTGATAAGGATTCAATAATTCTGCCAAATCCGCAGAATCAAAAAAATTATATTGTAAACTCAATATACGCAAACAAGCTTTTTTAAATAAAAAAACCAATTTTTGCTGTCAACTGAATTTTGAAACCACAATGCCATTTTTTAAATAAACACATATTATTTTCTAATAGTGGTTTCTTATTTTAGTTGACAGAATTTGTATTTATTTACTTTGCTTGCATATTATGTTATTGATATAACCAAAATAAATTATTATAGTCCTATAAAAACTTAGGTTTATTATAAAAATGTATTACTTGACAGACAACTTCATCGCAATCAGATATGGTTAAGAATCATTAGCTCTATTGTCAGTGTTATAAAATAATTTCCCAAGATGACTATTTTATCTGCTAATTAATCCATTTTAATATGGTTGATGCATTTAAATTTAAAAGAGCTTAAATCATTGTATTTTTTAAATGCATACATATTAATATGTATAATATATGTATAAAATAGAAAAATTAGACAATAAAAATAATACTTTGACATATAATTTGTATTAATGTTCTTAATTGAATAAGAATAATTTATATATAATGGATAGCAGTCTAAATATTCCATATTTATATAGTATATTACTATCAGCAATTTATACAGTATATAATATATTTTGATTTTAAAATTTTCATGCATGTTAAATTTATGCATTTATTTGTGTAGATATTTATTGAATGGTGGCAAGTATTGAGTAAGACTTAAAGAAAATGTATTATTGTTTTTGATTAGACTGCTTTTTATATTAATAAGATATTATAGGGTTATTCATTGCCGTCTTTGTATATATAATATAAGAAAGGACAAAAGACGTAATATATAATTAGATATAGTATTGGTATATATTTCGGCTTCTAACCGAAGCCATTCTAAACCAAATAATCACTACAACTCTAGCATAGCAAACGCATCAGATATACTTTTAGTTAACATGCAGTGACCATCAGATTAAAACTGTTGTCCAATCAGAGATCGACTCCGTAAGTGCATTGAGTACACATCTGTGGAAAGAGAAGAGTGAGCAAGGAAGGGGGGGTTGAAGAAATCATAAATCAATAAACAGAAAGGTACAAAACGAACAGCGCGGAAATTAGAATACCCAGTAACATGAGATAAAAATATACAAATATAATATTCGAAAGAATCGGGTCCTGTCTTCGGTACATACAGTACATCAGAGTATCGGTTTCCAGATCCTGTGGTCATCTGTAGAGTTATAACTGTCTCTTTTGTAAGAGAGAAGAGATTCCAATACTTTTCTCCTTTTCCAGTTTCTTTCCTGGGTTAGAATTCTCACATTATTCAAGTCTGGTTTGTGTCCTGTTTTCAGGTTGTGTTGTACGATCAGCGAGTTCTCCTCCAGATCCCGAAGATACTTCCCGTGTTCTTTTATCCGGATTCCTAAAAATCTCTTGGTCTCCCCAATGTACGCCGAGTTACAGTCCCCACATGGGATCTCGTAGGCCACGTTTTTGGTTAGTAGCTGATCTCTTTTCGGTTTCTATATCTAAGTTTTTCTAACAAGTTAATTATTTGTATAAGCTCAAATTGACTTCCAAATGAAAACAAAATATCGTTTTTGTATTGTATTTTTCCTAGGACAAACAAGTTTTATGACATATATTTAAGAAACATTGTAGAATAACTCATAAACAACAAGATAACGTAATATGCTTTATCTGTCGTAAGAGTCAACTTGTAAGCCATCGTGAGTGATGCATAATCGTAGTCTTCGAAAAGTTCAATCGTTGACGGGCATTCATGCAGTCAAAGGGAAATCCCTGAAAGCTTCTTGAATAACATCTTTTAGTCTCTCTTTTGTTGAAGCTTTCGCTGCTACAATTTTTGGCATGAGCATTCCCCAGAGCGCGTTGTCACATGAGGTCAGATCCGGGCTGCGCGATGGCCATGGAACAGGGCCATTCTTGCTAATCCACCGATCCGGAAAGCTAGTATTCAGGAGCTGCCTTGTTGCGATAGCAGTATGTGCCGGTGCACCATCCTGCTGGAAATGAGAGGCCCGAAAATAACCTTTCGCTTCTAAAGCAGGAATAAATTCAGTTCGTAGCATATGAATATAGGAATCATCTGTTACACTGCCATCAATGAAAAATGGTCCTATCAGATGATGAGCCGACATGGCCGCCCAAACCATCACTTTTGGCGAATTTTGTCTCACTTGCTCGTAAAAATGTGGGTTAGCCTTGCTCCACATGCAAGTCTGCTTATTGCTTTTGCCTTCGGAATACACCGCACACTCATCGGTGAA
The DNA here is from genome assembly GCA_036023295.1 of Invenusta paracnida. Taxonomy (NCBI): domain Eukaryota; kingdom Metazoa; phylum Platyhelminthes; order Proseriata; family Coelogynoporidae; genus Invenusta; species Invenusta paracnida. The sequence continues at coordinate 5,855 of JAYRBW010062077.1, read as the reverse complement.
AAATATGATCTCGTCGTCGCACATTGTCATATTTGGCCAAATGTTCATGACAGCAAGCAACACGCATCTCGTGGTCATCTAGAGATAATAATTGCACTTTTCTTGCTGTTCAACTTCTGTATCCTAAGTCTTTCATAACCTTCATCATTGTCGTTCGTTTAATGTTTAAAAACTTTATTAATCATTACAAACGAAAATCAAACAAAAAACACTTATCGATCCAAAGTTGTAGGGAATTCTTGACCACTATGTATATATATACGTTGATTTTTCATTATTGTCTAAAATTATGATTGGCATACTAAAAGTTGTACTATTATTCCCATAAATGAATAGAGTATCTCTATTCCGTTAACGCATAAAAATGCTCAATGATAAATATATAATTCTACTATCGTCTAAATTTATGATTGAGATATTATCTTTTCATGTAAACGTATGAAATTGTCTAATAATTTTAAATAATATAACAGTATCAGTATAAGTTTTTGTTTGGTTTTTTCATTTAGAATTAGTTTAAGATGTTAGATAACATATACATATATGAAAAAATACACAATAAATCAATAGTTAGGTTGTAGATGTTGATAAAACGATTACAGGAACAAATAATTTATTGGTCAAAATCCACTTCACTCAATATAAAATTGATATGCAGTATATTTTTTTTATTTTGATCAATAACTCCAGCACTATTATTATGAAATAATACACAACGTACATGTTAATGAAATAAAACAAAAACAAAATCTATTTACCCGAATTCAGTCCATTATAAAAAAATATTTCACATCATAAAACTGGATAGAAAATGAAAAACAAGAATACATTTTATTGAGCAAAATTCTGTTCATTTTCATTAATAATAGTTATACAACATATAACATACAAGGCGACAGAGAATGGAAATAATAAACAGAGACATTTTTATTTTTATTCCTTGTAAACTTTTTTAATTTCATATGGTTTGAGTTTTTACCGAAACCGAAACTTTGGCTTTCATATTAGAATTACAATACCCCAACCCCCCAACGTGTATTAGACCTCCAACTACATTAGACCTCCATAATTTACTACTACTGTCGTTATTGTGGTATCCTAATATACCTTACTGTATGTAGGTTACTCACATGAGCTAGCAACCCATTACGGTAGGTTTGCTTGGATATATCAATTACATAGTCGCCGTAGGCTTAAACTAATCAGTCGACAATTATACAATTATTGTAGCTCACTACTGCAACGTAAATCAGTTTGTTAAAGCCAGGTATATGTATCTTACAAATAAGTTTTCTATTGAGAGTGGTAGCGAAGTGAGTATAAGAACTCCTACCTTCAAACACAAATTGGTACTAAGTTCGAACCCTGAAAGAGGCTCCTGACGTTAACTGATTTGCGCTCCAGTATTGACCTAATTATCGATTGAATGAATAGTTTAAGCCTACGGTGACTAATTAATTATGTTTTAGATAAAATATGTAAGGCAAGCAAGCCATTGTGCAATTTATGTAATATTATTATTAATAGCCACATGTACAATTTATAACACATTTTTTAAATATAATAAAACTCACAATGTGATATTTTATTTCACTGAAAAGAAACTTATAGTAAATAAAAGAGGATTAATTGTTTAAAAAGAGGCACACCAAAACTAAAAATATAAATGTTGTTTGATTTACATCTAAGACACATCTGGGAGTGAAATTAACACGTGGGGTGCCTTTAAGGACCCCCTCCAGTATTTTGGTTGTGAATTTTAAATGAATAAATGGACCAATATCAGCTTCCGTAATTTTTCCTTTTAATTCACCCCTATAAAACCATGGATTTACATCTGTGCAGCCAAAGGATGGTTACACGACCACGTCCTAAAAATTAAACTTTTGTCAAAAAAGGGTTAAACATAATTTTGTTATATAAAAAACTGAATATTATCTAAACCGAATAAATTTTGAATCGGGTACTGATTAGTTTCATGTAAGAAATCATGAAGTACTAAAAAAATAGTTGTTCTTGTGGAAGATATTTTAGAGAATTATCAAATTTTTAAACTTTCTACATTTTTTAAATACAATATTTTGACCTAAGTCATAAATAAAAAATATGTTTTTTTATTTTAATGATATATGTTCGGAATCGTATTGTTTTAAATGGATGCCAAATTTTAAAACTCCACTCTAAAAGGAAACAAAACAATTATTGAGGGTAGGTCTAATCAGTTAATCAGGGGGTTAAAGATGTAAATACTATAGTGACTAGAACTTCACGTTCTAATAGTAAGAAATCAGTTGCACATCTTAAATTGAATAATTTTATGAGTGTTGTTTGGTTGAATTGCTTCATCAACAATTATTTGTCCTTTTTTAGCTGAATGCTTGTTACTGTATATTTTGTACGAATAATCGTCGATTTAGTGCATGTACCTCTTCAGTGTGTTCATCATCGGACTGGTGGTTGCTGGTGGTATTCGGGGATACGCTCGTTATCAACGAACTCCGTCATCTCAGTGAGTCTGTTCATCTTCCAATGATCGCAGTTCCTGACACACTTCTTACTGATGACGTCACAATCAGAGGTTTAAAGGAAGGTAAGTACTTACTGGGTACTTTCATGAGATGTATATTAAGAAACAATTACATTGAATAAACGTACAAGTCTTTAGAATATTACTAGCAATTATTTATTTAATAATTTATTATATCTCCAAAATACATATGCTTCAATAAAATGGTCAGTAATTGTACTTACTAACCTATGAAACTGAATATATATTTAAACGCTTTCATATCTTCACTCCTTGCAAATTTCCAGAAGTTCATTGATAATGTCACACACATAAATAAATGAAAGTTCAATTACATTTGATAAAGAAATAAAAAACATAATAAAAGGCAATTTTGAGCCTACGAACAGGCAAGCTGATTATCTAAAATGACAGATATTAGCAAGAGACACAAACAATTCTAATTGTTCAATTTTGTAAATAATAAATTATATTATCAGCCGGTAGATTGAGGCAGCCCGGGAGCTACTTCTGAAATTATCTAAATTTGACCACAAAAATTTTATTATGCTCCATGAATTGCTACTAACCTGGGATTGAAAAATATGCAATTTTTGTATTGCACAACCAATCAAAAGATGAGATATGAACATTTTACTATTTTTCCACATTAAAGAATACGGTGATTTCTATGAAATGTTTATGATTTTAATGAAATTTCATATTTTTGATAAGATTATAAATTTATTTTTATTTTTAATTGACATATTATACATCATTTTAATTCTCTAAATATTTTATACATTTTAAAACTCATTTCAGGCACATAAACAATATTATATAGTTTTAAATACATTTTAAAGTACATATATATCAGACATTTTTTAATGATTTATAGTCAAAATTATGGTATGAACCTTAATTTAAATGCATGTGAAAACATATAATAAGGTTTATGTGTATAAATATGTGGTTATAAATACTGGTTGGTTTCTTATTTTGCCATATCCGTGAAATTAGTGATGCATGGATTTTCCCCTCATTTCGTCTATAGAGTTGGAGAATTTAGTACTTGTGTTGCTGATTCTGTTCTTGATTTAACGGCGCCAATCCTTGCTACTGCTTTGTATCCTCTTTGGATAGTAGTTTTGTACCGGCTGTAGCTTCTCCAAAAGCTGCCTGGAAGTAGGTTATATGTGGTAGGACGAGCGCTTTTGTGACCGGTATCTTTTCCGTGTATATACAGTTCCGGCCATAGGTATCCGGACAGTAAGAAAATAACTAGTTTTTTCCTTATTTTTAATATTTTTGTCATCAGATATTTCTTTAATTAAATACAAAAGATTTATTTCAGCAAATTACAGTGAAAATATGTGAATACAGGGAAAATATTTGAATATAGTTAAAATATGATGCAAAAGTGAACAAATGTTACATTATAAACAATTTAATAATTACTTAAAACAGTCACAATATCGTGTTGGGAGCCTCGACGTGTGATAACTGCTTGAAGTCTGGTTGGAACACTACCAACAAGTCATTGGCAATGATCCCCTGTCTGACGAAAACACGATTAGAACGCTGGTTTTTGATGAGGACATGGCCTTTGCTGCACAAAAAATGGTTGATGGCGATGATGAGAATGAAATCAATGATAATTTGGACAATGATGGCCAACATTTTATGTAATATTTGGTATTGTTTAAAACGATTTCATTATTTTGTAATGTATTTGCATAATCACTGTTTTTTCCTTCTGAATAAATGTTTTTTATATATATATATATTTATAGTTTCTTGTTTTTGATATTACTTTTATTTGGTTTAAATTAATACAAAGAAAATAAAACAAAATAAGATAGATAAAATTTATTATTTATTTAAAAAAAGAGGAAAAAAAAGAATTTAATATATTGTTATGTTTAGTCACTCGTATTAGGTAAGTGAAAGATCAAATCAAAAGCTTAAGCTGTTTAGTACTTGTTAAAAAAAGCACGGACTTCAGTTCTATCTTTACATGCAATAAGTTTCGCTTGACGCCAGCCATGATGAAAAGGTAATGTGTAAAAATCAGATGACTGTCAAATGAGTCACAAATATGATCTAAATGTTGATATCAAATACAAGTTTCGAGAGAGGATTATCTTCTGTAAGTCAATCATCAGCACCGAGTATGGATTCAATAAGTATCATTAGATGTTCCCGAATTAGTTGAAGCCTAATGGATCGTTCAAAAATAATTATTGTTTCTGTTAGATTTAGAAAAAATGGGACTTTCTCCAACAGCTGTGACGGATGCAATAGTGACGTGATAGTTATTCTATTATTAGACGAATATATGTTCCAACTTCAGTTGTTTCTATCTTATTATACATTTTACGTAAACATAAATCTTGAGTGATGCGATTATCAAGTCATCTATCTCCAAGCAGGAGGTTCAATAAACACCAAGACTAAAGCGCTAGCCATTTAATTCATAATGAACAGTTTCCGGATTATATTTTTTTATCGATAAATTTTTGGATATTTCATTAAACAGTTTTGCCATTACAAAATTCCCACTATTTTTTCTCGATCGATTCAATTATCAAATTCTAAGATTATATTTTATATAATATTTGGCAATTTACTAGTCCTATACTTGTATAGCGTATATTTTTTAATGATTGCAAATATATGCAATGTTTATATTTCCAGTTAAGAACAAATTCTTATAAATTTCATTTTTTCGATACATTCTTTAGATACCGCAAATGAAATTTGCCTCAAAAGAGAGAGTGGGAGAGAGAGAGATAGGAAAAAAATATTTTTAAAACACCTTGCATACTATGTACAATGTTTTCTCTTCAACTTGACATAATATATATGCCTACATATATATGTATTCTTTAATATTAATAAACGTAATAATCTATGCCTATAAAAATCATATATTCAAAATACTTAATATTTGTTCCACTTTTTGTAACATTGGTATTACCAAATTCTGAGTATCGAGTTTTAATTCGACAACAGTAAAAAGGAGCTAAAAGTTATCCGAATATTTAAACTTTATTTTATGCTTCATGCTTCTTTATTTTTATGAGACATGCAAAATATAAGATTGCTTAGCATCAAAACTATTACTCGTATACAAGTCAGAATATATGCCCATTACCAGTAAAACTTTTTGTTTTGTAGTTCTTATTTCTAGTATAACAACCTTTTTTAAATATTGCATTTTTTATTATTCCAACGTATTCAGACATAAAAATTATAGATTCTGTTATAAACTCATTTTCTTACAGAATTATTGAATCATGTACCCATAATCAGGAATCCTGTACACATGATTCATGGGTACCATAAT
>JAYRBW010062076.1:0-10091 GCA_036023295.1 Invenusta paracnida | reverse complement strand
TTTGATATAAATCTGATGAAATGTTATGGATATTGAAAGTAGACATCCATAATGTTCTATTATGTTTAAAAAATCTGACTTGAATACCTTTACAAAATCAATACTATTATTCTTTTAAAAATATATACTCATTTTACCCCACCAGACCCTATAAAGAATAAATTTATTAAGATTAGTATAAATGTTATAGAAACTAAATAATGCTGACTGAATAATTAAGATCAAGGGGAAAATAAGAGAGCTGATCATGAAAACTATAATTGATAATAGAAAAAGTATGACAAGGGAAGTATTTATAATTTAAAAATATTAATCTAATAATAATCATGTAATTTTTAACTGTTTATTTTATGATAATTTTTCTATAATATATTAAATATAGTTAAACTATCTTAAAAATATAATGAAGAACTATTGTCTATATTTATAGTTATATACAATTAACTCTAACTATATATTAACTGTTATATATATACTAAATACATGGTTCATAGCAGATGATTAAAAATAATTTCCCTGACTATGATATCTATATATAGTTTTAACTATCCTTGTACCATTTATATAAAAACACATTTTAAAATCCATATAAAAGAATTATTTTTAGATAATAAAACTTTGTGTTGCAATATGATGTGTACAGAAATTATTATATAATTTAATAATTATCAACATTATAAAGTAAATCTTGCAGATAATATAGGTATATACATAGATACATTTTTATCACAAACAGGCAACAAAAAAAACAGACAATTCTAAAATTTCCCAAAAAACATTATCTGGTCTATAAAACCGCATGCTGTGTTATTTTAAAAATTTACCTCAATTTTAGGTTTCATTACCTAAAATGCATACAAATGAGTGTCCATATATATCTTATAATATATGTTGTTTGAGAAACTACTTTCATAAAACATAATTTTCAATATTATAATTCACAGAACAATCTATCAATTTAATTATCTCAGAAATATTTTTGAAAACTGTAGTTTATATATTAATTGAATATAGTAAGCAATGTTTAATCATTGGTTTTAATGAAATCAATAATCAGTGATACCTTTTAAACTCTATCTTTTATATTTTAGTGACATTGGATTTTTAACCCTTTTTTTAAGTTATATACAAAATTAAAAAATTGCCGGACTAATTTTTAATTTTCCTGACCATTTTTCATTTTCCTGACTGCTATGAACCATGTATATAGTAACTATTAGTATTGAACTGAAATTCAGCTTGAATATATAGTTTATTATAGAGCATAGATTAACTATTAAGAATAAAATAGAATACCTATATTATAGATTCTAAAATCTGGAAATTATTATTTTTTAAATCTGGTGTTTAAATGGAAAACTAGTAGACAGTTTCTGGTATCAATTATCATATTCAAAACTGAAACTTAAGAAGGCTTAAAAATTAAATCAGAATATCAATAGTAATATAGTAATACAAGACAACTGACATTGACAATCAAGATTTATAAATGACCATTGGCATTAATATATTTATATGTTAATGTAGTATATACTCACAAACTATAAGTTAATGAAGTAGTTTCAGTATATAGACAGTGTCAACTTGTACTTGTGTCATAGATACAAGTTGTAATATAACACAAGTGACAAGTTGTATTGTATTTGTAAATGTAGTTTTGGATTTGTAAAATAATTCATAATTAGAAATTAATAACAACATAGGCATGGTTGATCCTTTGGGTTGTACATTGTTTTTTTTAATTTTATATAATAATAGCTGTATTGCCATTGACAAAGTATACTGTATACTATTTAGTATAACTATCATATGTGATAGGACCCAGTCCCAGCTGCAGTTTTGACTCTGAAATCATGGGCATGGTCGTTTTATCTCTGAATAATAAGAGATAAACAAATATATCCATATTTACGAAAAATAACCATGTACAATTTTATAAAAAAAAGAAAAATCTCATTTAATAATTAATAGAACCTTCTTTACGAAAAAATGCAACGAACAAAAATATTACAAGAAATTTAAATAATGCGCAAACTTTAACTAAGAAGGGCATTCTATTTTTAATTTATTGCATTAAACAGCTGTTTAAATAGTTTTTGTTTTAATGCTTTTTGTTGGGTATTTTATGTTATGTAATTATTTTTAAAAGAGAAATAAAATATGCTAAGTTCAAAATTATTCCAACTTTATTTCTAGATTTTATAGATTTTCAGTTAAAGAGTATTGACGAATTAAACGTGCGGGAAACATATATAATTATGCATGCATTTTATCTTGTTATTATATACCTCAAAAGGAATATAAAAAATAAGAGGCCATTCACAAATAATGTTACGCAGGAGGAAGTACGGTGTTTGCTTCTGCGTAACGAGGGGTAGGGTATTTGCTTCTGCGTAACTTGGGGGGAGGGGTATTATGGTGATGGTGACGTTACGCTAATATGTTTGTTTATTAAACATGAGAAGTTCGATGGTTAAGTTTCAAAAAATCATAATAATTAGATTTTGATTAGTTGCATGCAATAACTTTTCTGTGTTTTAAATGGTGAAGCATATATTCATAGAATAATAATACCAAAAGAATTCACTCGATCAAAAAGAGTATTTAAGCTTCTTTAAATATTCGAAGTTCGCTATGTTTTATATTCCCATCATATAATGCCATGGTAATTTATACGTTCTAAACGGTAAATGTACATGATATAAAGTTCTGATATGAAAAGTAAAAATATAGAAATGTGCGCCTGAATTAGAGCTATAATAAATATTGCAATTTATAGGAATATGCTTGAATAATATAAAAGTTTTCGATAGCGACAAATAACTAGTTTTGCCTACTTTTAAGCCGTAATTAAGAGGCCGTACAATATATAGGCAATATTGCATACCAAATAATGTAGGACAAAATACTTATTTGCCTCTATATCGAAATCCTTTCAATTATCTTAACTAAATACTCTTACAAATTTTATATTGTTGCGTAGCTGGTTTATGGTTTTATATGACGTTATTATTACCATAGAGTATTAATATTAAGATACATAGAGCTTCGTCTCTAGGCTGTTTCTAAGGATATAGCGTAGTTGAAAAATCGAAATATTGAATTGTAGTATATTGACAGTTTTATTTTTTAATGCTGTGTTACTATTACTAATATTAGTTCTAAAATAAAGCTTATGTTAATTTTTGCTCCATGATTTTTTCATTGTATATTTTAAATTATTGCTTTGACTTATTTCTAATTGAGGAATTCTCAATGAGAATACATGTTGATATGTATGTAGCTATATATATATATATATATTATATATTACATATATTAATACACGTGTATTAACTGAATTATGTTTATATTTTTCATTTATGTATAATCTATCATTCATTACTGTAATAGCAATGTAAATATGAATAAATTTGTATAAGTTTTGCCTCTTCAATTACATTAAACTACACCGAAAATTTTAAAAATATATAAATATATATTATACTACTCACATTAATATGACCCGATTTAGTAGTCTTGACTTGAAAAATAATAAATGTCTCATGAGAATAAATTAGTAGGTAGTATATTTAAGCATAAATCAGGGAGGTAATTTTTTTGGAGCATTTTTTAAATTAAATTCGAAATCTACATGGTCCAATTACCTTTTTGGTATTTTTTTATAGATATATATATACATTCAAATACACTTAGGGAACTCTCTTGGTAATATTACTCTAGGCTTATATTAAAAGCGGTTACATCTGGATCACCATGTGTGTGTGTGCTAAGATTGATATTGTTTTGCGCTTTTATCTTTAGCAGTGAACTTACGATATTTACTACTTATAGTTTCTGTGGTTCAACCAAATAACTTTATAACAATAAACGTGGTAATGGTTTAAATTAATTATATTTTTCCTTACATAGGGGAGGGGATTGCTGTTCGCGCGTAACGTTATTAATAAAGGGAGTGATTGTTGTTGCGTAAGGGGGCCGGGGGGTGGGGTCTTTGGAAGCCATATTTTTTGTATAACGTTATTTATGAACGACCCCTATAAGCGTACATTTTTATCGAAACAGGTAAAATAATATATACAGAATTCCTAGATATATTTAATGGTATTTCTATTTCAACTGATTAAACTACGATAGTAAAGTAGCCCTATAGGTATACAGCCTACCTATATTTAATAAAATAATTAATATCTATAAATGCATATAATTAACTCTAATATAAACAATGTATTTTGTGTACTTTAGTTGTATATAAATGTATCCATTTTGTTCAATTACAAAATATTGTATGTGTGTTATATGAATATGAATTAAAATAACTCAATTTATTAATTGGATGAATTAATTAACAATTCTCTATGTAACGCAAATTTATATAGCAAAATACATTGCAAAATTATTTCTGCAATCCTAAAATATCTAAGCGTTATTTTTAAAATAACTATATTTATAAAAAGTATTGACGCGTTTTAAATGGAATTACCTTAAAAATTGCAGACGTCACAATCTAATGTTATAATAAAATCGATAAGATAAAATATATATTTATTTTAAAACCTTAACACAGCAATATGTAAAACAGTCAAGGCATAATATAAAAATGAATTAGGATACTTATTTATAAAATATACCTATATACCTCGATTATATACGAAGCCTATATATCATATATATGTTTCTACCGCGGAATACGCATACCTTCCTTAATACATACATACCTATACTTACAGTTACGCTTATATAATTTGTAAATCGACATGTGCAAAAAATGATCACAATTATAATACTCTATCAATATTTATTCTAGATATATTTTAAAATCACATCTATACATAAAGCAAGGATAATATGAAACCTTTATTTGTCTACTACTACAATTATATTTAAAGAATGACAGAGGTTGTATAATATTATACACATTATATCTACTATATATACTTATGTATATATATATATATCAGGGAATTCTTTAATATTATAGTAGTATTATAGTAGTCCCTGATATATATATTAGGTATGTGTGCGTGATCTATCTTTATTAAAAACACATGTATATTATATTACATTTTTTAAGAATAATTGATGAATGGAATATATCCCGCAATTTCTACTTATAAATTAGTGTACCATGTTAATTCATTAAATATAAAATTGTGTAAAGAATTTCATAGGTTTTTTGTCCGATAAGATAAAAATATTGTGAAAGCATATCCGTCTGATCAGAAAAATGTTTAAACACCAAGAAACATATTTATTAAAGTGTAATGCTTTCAATTTAAATGTTTGCAATCTACCTGTTTCGAAATACTCATGGATGAGTAACATAGTGGATAAATTAGTAGAAATCGCCTTAAATTTCATGTCTCTGCATATTAAAAACAACAGCATGTCTAAATTTATTTTATATTCTGCTGAGGAAGGCCGGTAAGAATATACCTATCATTAAGTTTGCTTTAGTTTCGTCAAAAATTAATTATATTTTGAAGTAGGTATATATTAGAATACTATTAGAATAATATGCATAAATAAATCACATAATTCATGTTTATAATTAATAATATATAAATGAACCTTAAATAATTTTATATACAATAATAAGTAAAACATTCATTCTATTTACTCAAAATAATATTTTTACCTGCTGCAGATTTTAAAATTGAAATGTATGTAAGTTACTTATGTACATATGTAACATGTGTACCTACTTATTAAGTTATTGTATGTAACTTATTTGTTATATGTAATTTAGCTATTGTCATATTATGAAACCTTATTATGTGAATTATATGTTAAACTTTAAACTACAAAATATCCTCAGTTAACAAGAAAAATACATTTTGCTTTAGTATAAAGCTGACATTTTATTTCGGCATTAATTAATCGTACATAAATTGACATCTTTAAGCCACAGAACAATTCAATAAGTTCAATATGATCCAGAATTGAATATAGTAAACAAAAATAGCATCGAATAACAAAACAGTATTTGATTAAGAAAATATACTTTAAGCATTGACAACATGACCATCAAAACACGAAAGAAATATAATACACTTATAGACAAATGAAATGAATCTTTTTTATAAGCTTCATTTCTATTTTTTAAACTAAAAAGATGGTTTCACAATAAAAAATATAAGTTTGGTCATATGGTAATACAATGGAAACTACAAATTGGAAAAGAAAAATGGCACATTAAATCAAAGATAAAATTCAAGAATTATGAAATGTTATACATAACACATGTAACTTCTGCAAAAATAGTATATAAATATTGCATTTATTGTATATCAAAAATATATTTTTGTGGTTTCAACAATACAATTTATAATATATGTGGACACATTTTCAATTAAAACAAAAATTTCACAATTAAGCTAATACATTATTAAAATTGTCTTTTAAAAATCATAAATCGTTTAATGAATTATATTTCAGTAATATAACAATGATTACTACAATGAAAAAATCACAAATCGTTTAATGAATGACAGATTACATTTCAGTAATATAACAATGATTACTACAATGAAAAATCGAACCTTTAATTAAATATAATGGTGTATAAATTAAATATATTCTGAAATACACAGTACCAAAAACACTAATATTTTTAGGTAATCAATGTGATTATAAATGGTAATCTCCTGCGACATCTCACACCTGTAAATTTTTACAGGAAATGATTGAGCGACATAAAGGATAAAAAAGTCATATTTCACATAAATATAAACCAGTAAATCTAACAAAAATTAAAAGTACTAATCAATAAAAATATCTAGAAAATCCTTTCAAACAACACAACACATTGTTTTCTTATTTTGTATAAAGTAAATACATTTTTGAGCCAATCCACATGAAAGAGATAGATACAGATATAACAGAAAAGTCTTTCTATATTGGTGGTTCAATAAATGAATGGTTGTTAACAGTTAACATATATTAGACAAGTTATGGACAAATATTTCTACGCAAGTTATACACAAACAGCATGTTAAATGCAAAACCTCCTCTTTACTACAAAAATTAATTCAATAGTTTTTAAAATAAAAAATGTAGAAATTACAATTACAATTTAATCAAATAAGCCGATGACTGGTGAATGACACAATGTGAATGAACAAAATGGATGTATGGCCTAGTGCAATAAAGTATAAAATAATTAAAAAAACAAAAAACATTATTTAATGTTTTCTATATATATGTGCTTAATGAGTGTTATAAAATATTAGAGACTGATTTTGTCTACCATGTTTGTCAAAATAGTAACTTTTATAGTATACTATATAATAACATCTAGTACTATCTAATAGTAATATCTAATACTATAGTTTATAATATATACTAAAATTAATTTAATTTCTAAAATGATATAATTTATTAAGCTTTACATTTATCACCAGAAACTTAAAAAAAAACTTTCCAAAATGCTGCTAGCAATTCTAAGAAATCTTAATGACCATAAGATTATTAGTTTTTCTTAAGAATAGTAACTGTTTTCAATTTTAATTTCCTTATTTTTATAAATATTACTTGAGATTTTCTATTTTACATCTGTAAACATAAAAGCGAATAAAAACAACTGATGATGATAAATATCCCAATAAATACTATACAAAAATATTTATTTATGTATTTTAAAGTTCGCATTTTTAGATAAATTTAGTTCATATTTTCAAATTTTATTCCAAAATGCACATTTACAAGAAACTATCTGCAGCACCGTCAGCAGCGAGATTGTCTTCATGGTCTATTACCGCATTCTGAAAGACAAGGGAAAAATAGAATACTTAATCCAAAAAATAAAAAAAATAGACGTATAAGCAGTAAATAACCGGTGTATATTGATATATTTTTAAGAGCTAATTATTAGTTTTTTTCCTGATAAACGCTCTAAATTTATATTATAAACACTTTAAGTGCTGAATTTTTCTGACATAAGGATGCAATACCAATTGTTAAATTTCTACCATCTATTGTTGCTGCATATTTGAAAAAAGGTTTATTTTAGCATAAAAATATCGCAAGAAAAAACCAGTAGTACGTTTAATTGCTGATAGAAAATTAACTGGTATGAATTAACTAATAAACATTTACTGGTAGAAATTAACTTGTAAAATTTAACTGGTAACTATAGATTAACTGGTATATGTTAACTGCTAAAATTTACTGGTAAATAATAAGTGGTAGAAATTAGCTTACAAGTTAACTGTTAGAAATTAGGTTAAGGCGATTTTACGCCAGAGCCAAAGTTACAGAAAACTACTGGACCGATTATACGCCCTAGCCAAATATATAATCTAAATACCTTGCTCTACATTCATTCAATTTCCAACTTCATCGGTTAATAACTTTGGCCTATAGGGGTCACAATATAAAAAAATAACCCAAAAACGCTTTAAAATTGAGTTAATTTTCCGCCGGAGCCAAAGTTACAGAAAACTATTGGACAGATCATACGCTCTAGTCACATATATAATCTACATACCTTGCTCTACATTCATACCAATTTTCAACTTCATCGGTTAATAACTGTGGCCCATAGGGGTCATAGTATCGGCACAAACGAGGCCTTATTTGCTAATTATTTACATGAGTTTGTGTGGCGCAACAGTTTCATAAACAGAATGAAAATCGCACTATGACCCCTATAGGCCAAAGCTATTAACCAATGAAGTTGAAAATTGGTATGAATGTAGAGCAAGGTATGTAGATTACATATATATTTGGCTATGGCGTATAATCTGTCCAATAGTTTTCTGTAACTTTGGCTCCGGCGGAAAATTACGGTTTTGGCTCTGTCGTAAAATCACCTTAATTTAGAAATGAATGGTAAAGGTAAAGGTAAATAACTGGTAGAAATAGCAGGTAGATGTAAATTGGTAGAAATTAAATGATTGAAATCAAATGGTGTATGTTAACTGGTAACTGGTAGAAGTTATACCTGATAGATTAGAAGTAAATTGGTAGAAATATCTGATAGAAAATTAACTGACAAGACACACTTCGTAGAAGTTAACTCCCAACTGAAGAAGTTATACCTGATAGAATTAAATTTTATATAAAATATCTGGTAGAAATTAACGGACAAAAGTGAATTGGTAAAGGTTAATTGTAACTGATAAAAGTTACCTGGTAGAAGATAGATTGAAGAGATTAACTGACATAAGTTAACTGGTAACTGGTAGAGCAGCTATTGTCACTAATAAAAGTGTAAAACAAGCGGAATTTCGTTTTCTGTCATTAAGACATTCCGAAAGCAAGTTTTTTCCAGTCTTATAAGAAAATTGCCTTAAATCACGAGTATCTTCTCTATCTACATACAACTCTATAGCTCAAACGCGGAAACACCTAATGCCTACCTCCAAGTCTCGATCCACCTGATCCCGACTGCTCCCATCACCATTGACAACTGCCGGCGTCGCTGTTGAAACCTTCCTCTCGGCGTGCGCCTGCGCCTCCAAAACCGCATCGTGGAGGGTGATAAACATCCAGTTCTTGTCCATGGTATCATAGAGTTCCATGCGGACGAACATCATCCTCACCTCAACCTTACAGTTGGCCAGAAGGACACGAATGGACATTGTACGGTAGGCGGTGAACACCTCGCGCAGAATCCGCACTCCAACCGAGTCAATGTAGGACCACATCGAGCAGTCGAGAATGATCGTGTGTACCGGAACCTCTATTTGTGGCTGCTGTTCCACCACTTTCCGAAGCTTATGGTGGCTGGTATGGTTGTTTTGATTATTGTTATGGCGAGGTGTCAGTTTCTGCAGAGTTGATGGATCACACGATTCGTCTTCAGGTACCTGTCAATGCAATGTGGAAAAACAACAAATTAAATTATGAATTCTATTTATATATTAATACAATATTATTTCCAAATTTACGCACATATTAATGATCTAAAAGAGTATATAAAAAGTGAAATTGTTAAAAAAAACGATAGAAAAGGACGTGTAAAAGTATTACATAAAATAACGATCTCTTCATAAGATGACTACCAATTCAATATGTATATTGTATAAGTAGTAGGGACGGAGTGGCACGAGCACACGGGGGGGGGGGGGGGGGGGGGGGGGGGGGGG
>JAYRBW010062075.1:0-30429 GCA_036023295.1 Invenusta paracnida | reverse complement strand
CTAACTTATAAGTAAAAATATCATATGCATTCTAATATGATTTTGGAGTAAATATGTACGTTTTGATAGCAAGATAGAGGAGGGCCGATGTGGGAAATTTACATGTATAATCATAATCCCTAAGTTGTTTTTATTTAATTTCGATAAAAGCTACATAATTAAAGATAACTTGGAACGCATATTTATAAGCAAATATATATATACAGAACACGACTAAAGTTTCAAATGACACACTTTAATTAATTATTGTCATTTTTGTGTCATTTGACACATTATTTAGTGTCAAGTGACACATTATATATATTATGTGTCAACTGACACTGTTTTATGTTTAGTAGTGTGTCCATTGACACATTTTTAATTTTTGGACACAAACAAATTACAAATTGTGTCAAATGACACACTCAATTTTTTCAGTGTACAGCAATATTTTTCATAATTTATATAAAAAATGTAATAGTCCTCAAATATCATTTTCCAATTAATGTAGAAATGTAACTAAAACTTATCCGGGTGAAAAATGAAAAAACTAAACTAACACTAAACAAAACGCAACCAAAGTCTTGATCTATAAGGATTCGGTGTTAGAGATACAAAAAATGTAAATAAAACCGACAAAGTCTGTGCCGACTGAAGTATTATCACAGTGTTATATCTGATTTCTGATCGTTCTTAAAATATTTTGTGTGGCTTAAATCCTAACACTTATTTATAAGGTTGTGTTTGGTGCTAAATTAAGTGTTAAGTAGGACTTAACACTATCACTGCGATTTAACTCAAAACATAACCTCACCAATATACATATTTGTACATGTATAGGTATATTAGATATAAAAAAACATTTCAATTATACATATTACGATAGATAGTATTAAAGCATTGGAGTAAATCAATTACAAAAATGTGTGTTTGATGGGGAGACTACTATAGAAGTATTAGATACATCTTGTTACGTACCGTAGCTTCTTTATCGATAAACTCGTATTTATAAAAGCGTTATCAAGATAAGATTTCCTAGGAGCTATTCGCCAATAAATGTCTCAGTTCGGTAAATTGCTTTTCAGTTCGGCGAAACTCAATTTGATGTTCTATTTTTAAATGGTCTATGTTTTTTTTGCGAAAAATATAGTTTGTATAAAAATGGAATGGTTGGTTATACTTGTTTTTTTTCATAAAATAATATAGTTGTTAGCATATTCATTTTGGATATAACATTGGAAACTTTTCAATCAACTTAAACGTTAATTTTTTGTATTTCGATTTACGAAGTGCTTATTTATACGATAATCGTAAAAGTTGATCAAATGTAAATATATTTCATTTAACTTGCCTTAAAAAAAATTTAGATGAAAATAATAAATATGTTATATTAGGAGAATTATTTAATTCATTAATCTTCATTAAATGAGTGAATTGAAACATTACAAATAGTAAAAATAGAACAATACTTTTTATTGTGACTTTAACATTTTTAAAGATCTTATATCTCTTTACTAAATTCTATAGAAGATAACAGTGAGCAATTTTTTTTTAAATAACGTATTACAAATGCTTCTAATATAATGTATTTATTAATTTAATCTTAATTTGTTTAAATCATGTTTTAAAAATTGGCACATTTGACCGGCAGTTACGAAATTAATTAATTTATATTGTGAAATATAATTGTATTTAACGTGTTTCAAGTCTTAAATAACAAATGCAGGTAATTGAAATACACAGGAATCTTTCAACATTAAAAACAGTAGATTGTTTTACAAATATATACATAAACTCATCGAAATAGACTCTGTTTAAACTTTAACTGGAATTATAAGAAGTGAATTAAATTTATATTTCTACACCTATATTATGTTTCTATCATTAAATAGAATACAATCTTCATTTTTACCCCAAATTATTTCAATCCGTAGACTAGTTTTAAACTGGTTTAAATTCTTAAACCAGTTTATATTAATGATAGTCATATTTTAGTTAGATATCGAATCTGATTGGTACACATCTCATACTTTTAATTTGTAAAGCTTTTGTGTCAAGCTGTTTCACCCGACAATATAGTCGTTGAAGGGGGAACACCATAATTATTTGATATATAAAGATTGCGCACAATTTGCAAGAAACATTTACTCTATGTTATGGGTGTTCGTAAACGGCATTGCTACAATGAATGTTGTTATATTTTTCATTGCAATTCTCAGCATATATTTCGTGCAATCACAATGTGGTGAGATGATTATAAAATACATTATTTTTTTAACTGAAGGATTTACGCAATATTATGTAATTTCTGAAAAAATTAGGTTGTATTTTAATAATTAATAATTTTCTTGTTTTAGCCAATTAAATTGATTCGTTTTAATGATCTGCGTTTGAAAACTTTCTTTACTCTAATAGTGTAGTGTAAGTGTTAAGCTTGTAACTATTCTATTTCATTTTAAATATTCCATATTCTGGTGGCGCAGGTTTATCGGGGCACTCATATATTTTTTAAACATGTCATTAAGCTTCAGTATGACGTTTTTCAGACTAAATATTTATACAATTTATATTTATACAAATGGACTTAATCCTTCTTCTGAAGTACATTTATATATATTTATATGAATTAATTTTACTTTACATAGACAGCGATATGCCTTATAACTACGTAAGTAATAATTATTCAGTGACAGCGTAAATAGTTTGCTACAACCAGGAGTAAGTAGTCTTGATTTGAACTCTCGACCGCTGGATTGCTAGCCTCGCGTCGTAACCATTTGACTATCGCTCCTCAAAATCGTTTGAATAAATACTACTTACGTAATTATAAGGCATATCGCCGTCTATGTAAAGTAAAATGAATTTATATAAATATATATATTTAAATGTGCTTCCGAAGAAGGATTAAGTCCATTTGTATCAATATAAATTTCCGGGTGCGGCCGACACTATTAGTTATTTATAACTAATATTATTCATTATAATATGTGTATACATCCTTGGTGCACATGGCAGTGATGCCTATATAGTAACAACTATGTTTCTGTAATATAATGTTTTGCTGTATATCGCAAGCACAATGTAATATGCAGTAGATCGAACATTCTAAAAAAATACGTTATAAATTTATATGATATGAAAAACACTATGTTCTGATTAATAGTAGTAGAATTCTGATTTGATATTTATCTCGTCATAGCTTTGTTATATTTTACATATATACAATCACGTATATATCACAGTGCTTATCATTTATATATGTAAGAATGATCTGAATTTTTAGATATACAATCTGGTAATGTTAATGGAACAGTTATAAAATACAGATTATATTGTTTTCTTCGGATAAGATTATATGCTTATTATAAATAGCATACGCGGTAAATGGTTTATTTTTGATGAACCACGCCAATAACTAAAGTTTTATTCTTACATTATAAAAACTTTCTCGACAACATAAATAAATCTGTTATTGCTTTAATAGAAAACGTTATTACAGTTATAATACATTCATATTTTATTTACTAAAAATGTTTATCAAAATATTAGGATTGTTCTCATTTTTGTATATAATAGGTATTTTATATATTGTCCTAATTTTCTTTCTTTTTCTCAAAACTTCTTTGCTAAAACGCCCTTAATAAGGCAATAGTATAAATATATATAGTATAATATATTATTCTCTTCAGATAAATGAAACCAATAAAGTCTGTCATTCAGGACATAAACTAGTAGGATTAGTTTGAGAGCTCGTGACTCGGACGACAAAAATACTTAACATCACGTCCTCTCTTAATGCTTAAAGCTTACCTAGTTGATAATTTTATAAAAATTGAGTATATATTTATAATATACACAATAATTGTATTACTGTCTATTTATGTCTATTGATTCTTTGCATCAACCAGCATGATAAATTTGTTTAAATCACGTTATTGAAAACTTAAATGAAAATGAAATTTATGGTGCAAATAATAGGATGAAGTGGTACCCTACCTATATACTCTATATTATGAGCTATTCAAAGTTATTGGTCAATCTTATTGATTCACGAACACTCGCAATTTTGCAAGTATGCAATACCCTGTTTCGTTCACTCTGATCTATGTTACTTTTTGACATTTATATACAAATTATTTGCTTTATAATCAAATATGAAGTATAGGTAATAATTTTATTAGCCCAAATGTTGACATTCAAACAATATTTTATAACATTTTCATATGTTATTTGAAAAATATTATTTATTCCATTCATAAAAACTGTTTCACTACATATTATATACGTAATGTTAGATATCACACTATTAGTATCCTTGATAATATTATCCAAATGATACTATCCACATACATGTAATAATTGTTAACAATGGAAATCTCCGTCAATTTTTACTTAGTTGTCTACATAATGCTGCTAAAATCGATTTTGTTACATATGTTTGGATCGATAACCATGTGTTATTTTCGTCTCTTAAGATTATTTAAAAAAAATTTTTGTCAGTGCCTGCGATTTTCATTCATTTTTTCGCCACTAAATTCTTCTTTCTATCCTACTCAGCCTTGGACAAGTTCCCACCTGTATCAGCCAGTAATCCCGCAGTACGACACGCCGTATTTCTCAAGGGGAATGTAGCTTCTGTGGACTGTTATCCGCCGACCAGCGTACCCCGGGCTACTGTCAAGTTCAGTCACAATCGAACGGTTCTGGGTAATTCGGGTACGTTCCTGGATTTGGATTCGCTTCTCACCATATTTAATGATTTCGGCCAGCCTTGTTTCTTGACATTATAACTGATACCATGTCGAATTTTTAATGATGTTTAAAGAAAATATTTATTTAAATAGTTTTCAAGTAATACTAGAAGAAAGAATGTGTATCTGCTCTAGATTTTAACTGAGTCGTCGCCATGAGCTATAATTTTAATATTTATTTTTAATCGATTTGGGAGAATACTTTATATGTATAACATTTATCATAATGTTTGGTTTAAATACACAATTTTATATAAAAATGTTATATATTTTTGGAATTTAACTGATATTCTCCCTATTGAAATATAATTTTGATACTATTTTTATTTGAGTGTGTAGTTTTTACTTTCTATATGCGTATTTTATTCTGTTATTAAAACTACGTTCATTCCAAATAATTAGACACGTATATTTCATGTTTTATTTTGTGTACACAGTATTATCTATTGTTATCTAAATTATTATTATACTGAAACTAATACGATGTTGAACTTACTGGAGCACTGTACTGGTCACAACCTTTTTGGAGCTTTAAAGATTGCTACCTTTCTATATTATGTCGTTTTTAATATTATGTACAACTAAGTTTGGTTATACAATACGCCTAAATTACGTAATATTTTGGTACATAGGTATATTTATTAAAAAAATATGTTTAGAGTTTAAATGTACATAGACTTTATTTATTAGTTATTGATGTATTATTGGACTACTTTACAATTACTATTATTTACACTTTGTTTTCTATCTAGATGGTAGTTGTAATTTTTTGTTTTCTAATTTTATACAATTTTACGGGGATTATTTATTTTTCTTAAAATTTAATTTAATTTTTTAACCATTTCCTTTTTGTTAACTTTTTTATTAAATATTAATTGTTGTTAATAATGTTTTGCTTTCTTTATTAAGATCACCCAGTATTGTATAGTAATACGATTTTTTTTATTTTTTTCAACAGCACAACATCGTAAAGGTGAGGAAATCAAATTGTCTTTTACTAACTATAGTTTTGTGTTGTATTTATAATTTTAAAATCTAACTAATGGAACTTCTGTTTTTATTATTGGTAATGAAAAGAAACCTTAAAACTATGTTGTTTTAGTGATCCGCTTGTAAAATATGTTATCAGTAATTTTATATTATATCGTGCCAATATAGTGATACTTTTTATTTTTATATACCTAGATATTATCATATTATAATGACAATATATATCTATAATTTATGAAGTGGTATATCAATTGTGCATAATATAATATTACAAAAATGATATATTATACCATTTTTGATAATACTATTCAACAGGCAGCATTTATGTAGGTGTCTATAATGTACATTCTATTTGACTATAGCGGAGAATTTATACATTATATTTATTAAGTTTTCTATACATATATTTTTTTATTATATTGCAATGCATAATACATTTTATTGCTTACTATTATATAGTTTAATGTAGTGTCAGAAGTAAATTCTAGTAAATTTATTGAATCTCCTGGCTGCATTCAGCCATAAAAATAAATCAGTTTTTTATATTAAAGAAAGATGTTCATACGAGCTATGAACCTTTAGATCCTGAAATATGGCAACATAGGATTGCTTTTTAAAAATATTTAACCAGTTGTGGAGTTTAGAATGTTCTCCCTTTACACCCATCTTTTCTTCTGTAACCTGTCAATCGAAAAATATTGTAGGTTTTGAAGTAGATTGTAAATTGCGGTTTCTATGTTTGCCTACGTTGTTGCTAAGATATAAACTTCTATTTACTACTGTCCCTATATGCCAGTTTGTCTCTATTGTATTCATGCTAAATCTTTTATAACGTGACTGCTTCTTTGGATTTCTTGTTCTATTTGACCATTTCTTTCATACAGCATTTTATGCAATTTTATGCCCATCTACCCGCTGTGCCTCTTTTATGATTTATTTAATTAGATGAATATTCTCAATACATCATTAATTATATTTTTACTCCTCACTTTTTGTAATTATTTTGCTTATTTTTTACACAAAATCTAAGTTAACATCATTTTTTTAACTATTTTGAACAAAACAGTGCATTCTATTTTTATTTCTATATATTCATATAATATGATATAGACATGTCTCTTTATTTATACAGTAAACATTTTATTAGTTATTGATCTAACTATCAAATTAACAGAGCTTTTGATACTTTCATAATATACATAGTATACGAAATAGGAAGTTAGCTCGCACTATGCATCATTAATCCCATATTTCTCACGAATCTCGCTTCCCAAAATAACGCATAAGAATACACACACAATATTATATCCTTTAACCTAATAATAACATTAGTGTATACGCATCTATTGCTTGTTTATATGTGTATATTATGTATTAAATAGTAAATTATTGCGCATAATATTATATACATTAATTATAATATCACAGTAACATTTATTATTATATTGATTTTTTGTGTTGCTTGCAATTTTCTACAATAAATCAATATCTCATGTTAATTAAACTAAGTTTTTACCTATGTAAGTATTAACTAAATATTATTATACAAATGTTAATGAAGGAATT
This sequence comes from Invenusta paracnida, assembly GCA_036023295.1. Classification (NCBI taxonomy): domain Eukaryota; kingdom Metazoa; phylum Platyhelminthes; order Proseriata; family Coelogynoporidae; genus Invenusta; species Invenusta paracnida. The sequence goes on along the minus strand of JAYRBW010062075.1, from coordinate 23,143 downwards.
TTTCCAATCGCCGCATACCCAAATTTAGACGAGTTTCGCTCTTTATGAAGCTCATCAGTGATATGCAAAGTATTGAAACCGGGTCCGCACGATTACAGTGCGAACACTACAACCGTTTGACCTCCAGAGCTCGTTTGATTGTCAAGGAAGACTTTCTAGCTATTACTGCAAGTCTTTATCACGTGAACTGTAGAACTGTAATCGTGAGGAGGTCGGTTCGATACTTTGCATATCACTAATAAACTCCACAAAGAGCAAAACGTCTGGCATTTGAGTATGTGGTTGACAAAAATATTTAATTATAATTATTCAAAGGATTAATTAATTTAAGTCATTAAAGGGAGACATGATAAGTGGGGATAAAAATCAAATACTTTCTGATTGGTTCAACTTTTGATGAGGTTTAGTTTTCTGGATGTTGTGAAAACTTTTTATACTAATTTTTAGAATGATCATTATTAATATAATAAAGTTGTTTTAAATAATTTTATAACTATAATGTTTTAATAATGCATTTTACAGTTTAAATGTTGTATATCTCTATGACTGTATAGTATATCAAACATTTAGTGCATAACCATAGGGAATGAGAAATATTTGATAATCGCAATTGTCTAAAATGTGGTAATAAATATAGGCTTAACATTTTTATATTTTGAATTAAGTAAGGAATTTGACTACATGAATTTTAAAATTTGATTCTGGGTTTATCTTCTTTTCAAGTGCTCTTTTCTTTTCTCAATACATGCTCACTCCAGACAAGTACAAATACATCTACTGGCCCGATGGAAAGAGAGTTTCTCTTCTAATTCATCCATTTGGTCCAGAAGATCAGGGCGAATACCGTTGTCTAGTGACGAATCCCATCACTCTACAGTCTGTTGAGGACACTACAGTAACACAACTTAGAATTGAAAGTGAGTTTTCCTTTGATCTGTAAAAGTGTTTATTGTATTATTATTATTTTTGGCTTTTAAATACATGTTAATGCTTTATTATTAGGTAACGCTGTGGCTGTAATCCTTGAAAATCTGACTTTTTAATTGAATGTAATTTGAATGCTGAATTATATAAATTCTTAACGATAACAAAAAATAGCAAGACATTACAAACATTTTCCGTATTGTAATCTTGATATCTTTTTTGGAAATGCATTAACAAATTGGATACATCAATTTAAGAATTTCTTTCTACCTATTACTAATTTTATAATATAGAACTTGCACAGTGTCTTACTTATGTTTCTTTTTACTGTAGCGCCAAAACACTAACTATCATTCTTAAAATGTATAGCATGAAATATCTTTATATTATTATTATTTTAACAAGTAAAATTCTCATTTTGATTTGATTTTGCCTGAAAATAATATACTTTTAATAATAATAGTTAGTATACTTTAATTTTGCTTCGATGCCATCTTTTGAAACTATTTTAGATAGTGTTGCAAAAATCCTGATTCATTTCATATTTGATTTGGATTTACTAAGCGTTAATTTTCTAATTTAATAAAATAATGTATATATTTTCTTTCATTTTTGTGAATAACAAGATTTCTATTAAACTAAGTATTTAACATTTATTTGACATTGTAATCGCCTTCATAATTATTCTGTGTATAGAATATTTTCTAACACTGTATATATCCATATAATAATATATAAATAGTATCAACTGTCATATTGCTATTATTATTCTGATGAATTTATTTCAGCTGTCACTTATTTACTGTATTTACTGTGATGAACTAACATATTATTATTTTCAACCATTATGTTCATGAAACCAGTCAGTAGTGGAAATCATCCCTGAGGGCTAAACGGAAATTAATAATTTTGTGAATCATTCACTTTTGAATCAATATTATTTTTGCCAGCAACAGTTCTACAAAATTCCAGCGTTGCTTCCGTCTTACGCTACTACCTTAACCTATGCATACATTTTTGCTTACTAGTGAATCCTTGGGTGTTAAATATGTTTCCTTTAGACGCGAAGTATTTTTGCTTCTATTCATTTAGTTACGAGAGAAGATAGAGTTGGATAAAATTTCCATTTATACATGCCACCATAATTCTAATTTTAAGTTACTTTGTGCGGTAATATATTGTATTTTAATTACCTATGTTTAGAAAATTTGCATACTACTTAACCATTATAGATTTCCTGTGTTACTTTGGGGGAAATTAAACTCAAGGCAAATCCACTTCCATCTTGAGGAACATTTATAATTAGTCTGCTTGAAAGTATACTATAGTATTAGTTACATTTCTTTATTTAGACTTCAATCAATAGCCTACCACATATACACAGTGAGAGAGTATACCTATATAGCAAACTCGATATCTTAGACAACTTACCCTACACGGAAGCAATCGATAGCGCTTCATTTCTTTTCGCCACAATTGGGCATCAAAGCCTCTTTGTTCCATGTTTTCCTGGTTTCTGCTTATTCTGTTACAACCAAGTTGAGGAAGACACTAAGACTAGATTGTCATTATAATATAATGTTACCTGAATTTTTTATCGATTTAAATAATTGTCGATTATTATTATTGTTTTTTATTTTAAAGAATCTCTTATTTGTTGAGGCTTTTAAAAATAACATTTTGGGGGAAATATATATATGTTTTTATTATATTAATATTTGCAGGTTTATTCTTAAATTGAGGTATGTTTTTATTAATATGTTTAAAGCATATTTTTATTGGTGTTAGTTATATTATTTTAACTTGAATTTTAAACATAAACTGTCGTAATTATTTTAAACTGGAAATTTTGCAAGATGTTTTTGAATCTATGTATTAATATTTTTCATAGTTAGTTTTTTTTACATATTCTTATTATTTTTTATCATCATCCCTTAAAGTAGATTTACTGACTATCTAATTTAGTATTACTTAGATATAGTAAGGTAAGGCTTACTACAATTACATGCTAGCTGCCCTGTATAATGGTTAAATTTTCATATCCATTTTTAATATTTGATATTTTTTATAATTATACAGAGGTGGAAAACTTTAAAATGGAATTACTTTTGTTCCTTAACTGAAATGTCCAATTTATTTAGAAAAAGCTTTAAATACTAATATTTATTAATTTAACAACATTAAAAAACCCAAATTACCTAATTATTTTGTACTTCACTATCATTTTCTATAAAAAAATATGAGTTAATAAGATTAAATTTACAATGAAATGGCTAGCAAATCATTTCTTTTCCATTATTGTTCAATTTTATTTTATGTGTAGATTTTATGTATTATAAATTGCGAGAATTTATTGTGTGGTTTTTCGTTATTTTAAATTTTCGAAGTCAATAGCAATGCAATCATCTGATTTTTTTTCATTGTAATTTTTGTAGATTGTTTACAAGAATTTTTTTAACAAAAATTATTTCAGCGAATAATATAGTATGATTATTTTCTTAATGAAAATTATTCTGAATACTGTTCTCAATAATGTAAACAGTATTAGTTATTTAACTTATCATGTAATGCTTCCAGGTAGAAGTCTAATATTTTTTTGTCATTTTATGTCATTGGTCTTTATAATTTTATAACTATACCTGAAACCGGAATTATTATTTTTTTTTTTTCTAAAAAATAGATCGAAAATAAACAAGATACTGAACGTGTTGCAAATTTTTATATTTTGAAATAAATGAGAGATATAGGTTTTGTATATATAGGACTAAAACCGTTGAAGATATCTAGGGGTTATAAATGAAGGAAGAAAGTATAAAAACAATGTATAGGTTTGAATAAATAATTTTTTAATTGTGTGATTACCTATTTTTTGAAGGTCATACATACGTGCTGTAGAAGTATTTCTACAACAACCTATATAAAATAACACTGATATCTGTCTTTCTAGAAATTTATTTCTAACCATCTCGTCATATTATAATTAACATACAAATTAAAATAAAGAATATAAAAAGTTCTGTTTAGGTAAAAATGACGATGTTTCAGTAATGCAAGCAATATTTTTCTTACATGATATATGTATATGCATTTATACATATTTTTATAATATATACAGGACAACAATTTTAAACTAGGAAAGTATCACCTCATTTGAAATCCGTAGACCCAATTGGATGATTTAACTAGAACTGTTTACTTTCTATAATTACTTAAGTACATAATTACCATGTTAAAAGGTAAAATAGTCATAAATGTAGTTTTTACCATTTCTGTTTCTCATAATATTATGAAATATTATTTTTCCATAATGATTATAAAAATTGTCCAGCGTGGGTGTAATAATATGGGTCTACTACGTCTTCATATGTCACTAGAGTTAGAAGTCTTTAAAACCGTTAAGCCACTATTTTTAAAATACTTGGTTTTGCTTCATACTTTTTTTAAATGGTTGATAATTTTCAGTAAATGTATATTATAATTAGAGCAATTAGTTACGGACAGTCAATCATTAAGCATTGACTTGTTTCAGTCCCGACAACGAAGATGCCAGTTCGCCTTCTCCAGAGCATGGATGGTACTATGGCGGTGGGTGGAGTAGATGCAGGCTCACAGAAAATTTTGGTCCCACGTGGTGTTAACCTGACCCTGTTCTGTGTGATGGATGGGGCTCCACCACCCTCTGTCACTACCTACAAGTACACTCCGGGCCGGGGTTTCGTTGGAGGCTCTAGCGGGAGTAATGGGGCTGCCAACCGGGTCTTTGTAGATCACAACTTTGGTAAGTGGAAAGCGAAAGGTGGTGGTTTCAGTTAAAAGTAATACACTCTTTCATATCTATAGTAATGATAAAATATTTGTTTTTAATTGAAATTCCATTCAAATAATAGTAATTATATTATGTTCAAATATAGCTAGGTCGAATTTTATTTTTTTACTTAAGGTTTTAAAATTTCCCTGTTCTGAATTAATGCAATATATTATATACTATATTCATGAAAACCTATTAAGTTTTCAATTATGGATTACTTACACATTTTATTTGTTGTGAATATACCTTTATAAAGGGAAGGTGTTATACGGGTGAATATTCTTCTTTTTATATACATTTTTTTTTGTTTCTGGTTTACATTTCTTTTTTATAGTTGATATATGATAATATTAAAATATAATTGGCTAATTTTTAACACGTACTGCAAAATATTATACATAATATATCACATTTTTATTTTATGGAGTCACATTTTAAATGCATTAATTAAAACATCATCACAATGTCCTACATTCCATAAATTTATAATTAAACCTTTGTACACATAGTTTGTACAAATTAGTAGAAACGATCTACCATTCCGATTGTAACAGAAACAGATTTATTGCTTTCATATTTTTCATTTTCTTGCATTAAATTTAATTATTTTTCAATGGTCTGCTTGAACTGTCTGCGATAATTTATTATTAGGCGAAAGTCAATTCACCCGAGGAAATAGCCGGATTTCCTAAAAATAAACCATAATTTCAAGTGTCTATTAAGACTGTTGGTTAATCGGAAAAATCCATAGTTTTAAATATTATTGCTATGGCAACATCATTAAATGATCTGCGTTCTTTTTAGTATGATTTTTGAAAACTTATAACTAATGAATCATCTCCGGTAAAGCGATGTTTACTAGTGATATTATGATGATGATGTTTTTCTAATGCTACAAACGCCCATAAAGAAAGTGTTAATCCTTATGTATTTTATATAAAATAGATTTTTTTAAATATATGATATAATATAATTTTTTATTCATCCTTAAATTTTTAGATTGCTTCAATTTTTATCTGAAATAAATATTTGTATTGTTCCTGATTCTTTCCCAATAATTTGGTGATGTATTATATTAAATTAATTCAGTATTAATACAGCTAATAAATGTTTAATCACTGCAGTAAACATAATTTTTTGTTATAATATATTGTTAATAACACAATAATACTTGTTAGTAACACAAAACCTTTGGACTTATAATCTAAATATGTATCATTATGATATTGTGCTACACATTAAATTTCGCAATTTTATGGCTCAAAATAAATTTAAAAATATCTAGACATCTAAATACAACCTAAAAAGACTGTTATTTTTACTCTTAAATTTACTTTACACATATTATCCGTCTTTGAACTCCAGGGACACTCACTATCAACAATGTTGGCAAAGAAGACGAGGGGAATTATGTCTGTTCAGACAAAAGTCTCGTCACATCTATTCTCAAACTGTCTATTGAAGGTGAGATTTCAGTCTATTCTTTGCTAATATGTATTATATAGTACCTACGCACTTCCCATCACTGAGTATATTTCGATCTATTCGTCTTGACTTGTACCTTTATAGGAATGTAATTTCAGGGATGCCTGTCTTGTTTAATTAATCCTGTTCCTTTTTATATAACTGACAGTGTTTTCTAAGGTGAATCGGACAGAGGCTAAATAATTCAAGCAAGGGTATTCCCTTGTGGTAGGGGAAAAGGGGACAGTTATTTTAACCTCGGCAATATTTTTCTTTTTGTTTAAACAATTAATTGATTTTTTAATAATAATTTAGAAACAAAGTCGCTTTTGCAAATTTTATAAGATTGAATTCTTTTATACAGAATTCTGCAATAGAACAAAATAGTTGATCGTTTAGATCATTTTACACAAAATATATTGATTCACTTAATTTTCTCGCAGACGAACCCGCTGAGCCACTGAAAATCGACCGGGCACCAAGTGATATTCGACTAAAAACCTTAGGGAAACCAGCCCGTTTCACCTGCACCACTAATGACCCCAACATCTCACACGAGTGGTACTTTAACGGACAGCCAACACCCTCACAAACTGGTAAGTATGGAGTACTCTTATCAGCGAACTTATTTGAACCGGGTATTTACTGCCTTGAATAATTGCAGTTATTTCACTTGCCTAAAAATATATTAGACAATGGATATCTTTATTTTTCGACGAATCGTTATTTTAATAATGTAATTAGGAGCAATTGAATTGATATATTGCAAGTAAATTTTCGAAATTATCGATTACTTTTAATGCTAACTCAACTATCACATAAGTGGTGCTTCATAGTTGGATTAGAATCTATAAGTGACTTAATTGGTTGCTATCCAGATGTGTATAAGTTTGTCATTTAATTAGCATTCTTTTTCTTCTAACTGAATGTTAGAAAGAAAAATAGGATATTTTAGACTAGATTTGAAATACTTTGACATCTAAAGTGCTATTTTTGTAAGCTTATTTATTTTATTATGCAATTCGTCTTAAATATATTTTAAAATTTCTACAGAATAGAGCATGACTATTATGAATGATTTTTTAAATATTTATTCAATTTTTCAATAAATAGTTATATAATTATTATTTTTAATAAATTATTACATTAGAAACATCCCTTTTTTTAGTTTAAGATATTACATTGAAAATGTAATTTTTAAAAATGTAACTATTTGGATTGTATTTTATAACTAGGAATTAATTAATTCTTATTAATTTTTGTAGTCACTAAATTTAATAATAAAATAGTGATTTTTACTTCAATGATGTTATGAAGTTGAAATTTAAATCAAAATGTAATAGAATTAGTAACTATAATGCACACAGTTAATTGTTTTCTTCCATGTTTTATTAATATAAATTTATATCACGCTCTTATTAGTATATATTTTTTTCATACTTCAAAATGGATTTAGTTTTTCGTCCTCTGGTCTTGCTCTTAAGTGATTTTATATAATTGTCTACTGTATAGAAGTATTATTTATGCACGTAATAAATTAGGCTGCTGTAGTTTTTTTCTTATTAACTAAATTTGTATGTAGATACTATAAATTATACCTAAGTAATATTTTGTAGTGGTAGTAGTTTGACAGTTTTATATTCTATATTTAAGTTTGTAGCTTTACTCCACATTTTATTGCACCATGTTACAGTTTTTGCAATTTCTTATGCAACATCATGCCTAAAATGTCTATTATGCCTTCTTTTGCCCCCTCCCTCATTTCAATACCCCTTACACCATGGCCTTTGCCTCATCTTCCAACACAAAATATATATTCTTCATTTTGGTCCAGGTCTCTCTAACCGTCTGGAGTGTAAGTAACCTGCTATCTATCCGTACACACAACTATACCTATATATACATAATATTATACCCTACCAACAAAAAATGGTTGGTTCATCCTCTGACACTTGCGTCTGTGTGTGTCAGTTTATCTATGTTCGCCCTTGTTTGGTCGTGGTGTATCATCTATGTATGGTGCCATCCTTCGTACGTACCTATATCGTCTGCATAATAGTATTTATTGATCGGAGTTTTTTTGCTGGGTGATGTATCTCCTAACAACCCCCACCCCTCTTTTCCTCCCCATCTTTTATCAGCAAGCCAAATATCTTGGTTTTATCTTATTCGGCTGTCCACAAAACAGTACAAGTCTATACACACATGCATACTATCATAGTATTTTCATTACAGACATATTACATAACATGTACCTACTTTGGAAATATTATATATTACAGAATCACTGAACCTATATTACTATTACTGTACTAATAATACATACCTGCATATTATACACATCGTCCATTTACTCAACTTAACAATCCATTTTAAAACCATCATTATACAGTTTGTGGACCCCTTTGTCTTATGTTCTACAATTTGTCGTGTGTAGGGTATATTCTCTTCTTTTTGTCACATTTTCATTAGTTAATTTAACAGATTGCGTTAAATAAAACAATATACTGTTTAATGTTTAATGTTTCGAATATTATAAGATCGATTTTACTTTCTATTTATTTGTTATATTATGTTAATTATTTCTATATTATATATTAGTTATACTTCCACTTTTTCTCTCGTTTCTACGTTCTTATTTTCCTGAAATTCATTTATAATAATTTATGGCTCTATTATTACTTATATTATATGGATTAGAATATGCCAAACACTTATTTCTCTATATCGCTGTTAACATCATCTTTGTCGATATTCTTTATGTATCTAGACGTGTAGTTAAACTTAATCTTTTAGCATGCCCTTTTTAAATTACTTGTTATTAACTTTTGTGCAAGTATCAACCACCTCATTAATATAGTTTTTTGTGTATGCATGCAAGTTCTAGAATTAGTTTGGAGTATATACTGTAGTCTTGGTACCCTGTGGTTGTTACCCTAATTTTTAAGGTTATTGTTAATAATTCTGTACGATAACTTTAATTTAAAATGTTGTAACTGATTTTCTAAATGTAATGTTAATAGTTGTATTGTTATTAATAGTTTGAAACTCAGTCTATGCTTCAAATATATTTGGTTTATCGGTTTGGAAGTCTAACAATGGCTTAGTTTCATACAAAATTTGCATCATGCTACTTATCTTATTTCTATCCAATGATAATAAGTCTGTTTTTGAACAATAATTAGGTATTGGGGAGATAATTAAGGAATTCAGTTTTCTATTGGGTCATTTAACAATGCATCTATATCTTGCAACGTATCCACTCATGACATATTGATATTTTATATAACTGTAAATGAAGATATCGAATATAGCTATAATTTAAAATAGTATATCACAATATACAAGTAAAATTTTGTGAAATTATATTCCACTTTACAGTGAATGTTCCAGTAAATTTCTCTATATTACCCTAATTTTGTGCCTGTATCAATTTATTGCTCCCATGTTAAATAGCTCCAAAATTCCTCCCATATTAAATAGGTATACCACTGTATAAGGCAAGCGTATTTTCTATAAGCCTTTTTATAATATTCCCAATTAATGGATAATTTTTCCAGATCTCGTTTTTCATAATATAATCTGCATAGTAAGGCTGTATAGGGAAGATTTAAGATCCCAGTTTTGTTATTATATAATATTGAATTGCATTGTAACTTGGTTCTTTCCTATCCTGTATGTATTTTTTATCGGGAGTATTTATTTTCACCTAAATAATATCTTGTTATAAACTTTAAAAGGCGTGCAGTTAAGAACCATTTTAACCCTTTCGTAGGAATGTTTGTTATCATTAGGTATACTTGTATCGACAAAAGGGTATTTAGTCTTCATCATATTATCAGATAATTATCTTGACGCTCTTTATTGGTCTACTAATATTAAATACTATATTTGTCTATACCCAAATAAGACATGTCTAGAAAAACATTTGTATCCTAAAAGTTTTTATTTATCTACGTCTGGACGTACCTTGATTTCTTTTAATTAACTTATAATGCTAAGCATTTTTATAAATAAAACATTTGAATTGTTTTCCCTTCCAGTTTATAAATATTTTTAGACTTTTGTAGAATATTACATCTATAGCGAATATTTGTTTTCTTTATTATTATGAAGTGTCACACTTTTATATCCATGCACTGTTAAAGTGTTGTTACAGTTGTAAATCAATATTAAAAAGATCATTTTATTTTTATGGATTTAAGGAAATTAAAATATACGTCTATTTCTAGAAAAAATGTTTTAATTAGCTACGTATAATTAAATTGTCAATGTTTTTATGTTTAAGATGCTTTTATGTTTTATTTTAACTTATTCAATAATTATAAAATAATGCTATTGTCTTATGTAAATAATATTACTAGTTCTTATGTATGTAAATTTTATTTAGTTTGGAATTTTAAACTTGAAGTTAGTCTAAGGCTATCTAACGTCTATTTAATTTAATAGTTTAATGTCATTAACTAAAAATAAATTCTATTTTTGTTATAAATTATCCAACTATTATATTATATAAATGCCTAATCTATATCAAATTATTTTCAGCACGTTTTTTATAACATCTGCACAAACTGTCTCGTTAATAATTTTAACTTTGTATTTCAAAAGGTGATTCACCACGCCGCTAATCATGATTCAATTGTCAAAGAAACAAAAATTAGGCGTATTTATTTACCATTCTTTAGATTCAAAGTTACTCCATAGTCCATGATTGTAGAACCAAACTATTTAATGGGACTAATAGTGCTTTCCCTCTGCTCTCGTCTCCTCTTCGCCATGCTTACACACCACAGACGGCTCCTTGTTGATTCCCCAAGTCTCGGAGAGTCAGCTGGGAGTGTATCAATGTGTGGCCCGCAGGAGAGATGAATGGGTCGTCAAAACAGCCACTCTCAGCCTCAAGAGAGACAAGCTTGTCAGTAAACGTAAGAAAAAATGTATACTTTTATAAAACTATAGCTTACAGATAGACAAAGAAAGAAATGTCTTATGACACTTTCTGGTGGTCTCCCAGTTTAGATACTTCTGACTCATGCCCACTGTTATTTTTAACTGTCAATTGATTCCTTCCTTGTATGTTTCTTTTTCTTTCTCAATTCTGTGTATCCGATTGCAATAAAGACTATTAACAATCTTTTAGCGCTTTTAGAGTTGCAAATTAGTGTTGAACGATGACGCAACTAAATTAACGCTCATGTGTTATTTTTTTATTACAAGATAAAGAATTTGATAGTTATGGTTTCTTAAAGCTTGTTTGTATTTCACTTGAGTTAAACGAACTTATTAAAGCGATAATTGTTAATAATATTGATTAAAATAAAATAATGGAAATCACTAGGCAAAAATCTAGTAATATGAAGTGTATTTGTTTAGAATAATTGTAATTTTTGTCTTGTTCTACTAATAAAATTGAAATTGTGTGAAAATATCACAACTTTTATGTTATTAAATTGTTTTTCACAAAAGGTGTTACATTGTAGAATAAATTTACGGTTTCCCCTATTTTTGCATATACAATCTAAAAATCACTGACTATATCTCGTCTATGTTTAAGACGGTAAACATTATTCTAGTCCTCATGAAATAGCAAGTATATTCAATAAAATCCAGTCACAAGTCGTTTTTGCAATGAACAGGTAGACATTTTCCATCTTGCACCCAATTCACCGTGTTATCTCCCATCGTTTTGTTTACTTTATGTACTGACGCGACTTCAAAGCAAAAATGGGTAGATCAACTGAATCACACAAACCGTGTACTTAATATATAATATTTGTCTTGTAAACAGCTATAGTTTCTTCGTGTCTGATATCACCGATAAATGCATTTTTTATCTTCTTTCTCATATCTTTCTTCCATTTGCCCAGCCGAATTAAATACAACCTGGCCTCAGGTTGAAACGGTAGAGCTGGTCACCAGTAAGTCTCACTACCCCTCCATTCAACTTCCTTGTGATGATGAAAAAAAGAAAATAGAAAAGTCTGGATCAGAAGCCGAAGAAGTTCCTATAGCAACGCTGGAAACTAGATCTTTGGTTGTTTACACCTGGTTCTACAACGATAGTGAGCCTATGCTTGCCACTGCTGCGAACACGAATAAGAAGGACAGAGGAGCTAAGAGAAATAAGAAAAAGCGCAAGAGGCGGCAGCAGCTGTCCTGGTTTGCTTTTCCCGAGTCAGGAGCAGGTGTTGGTGTGGTTGAAATCTTTAATCCTTCTAAGCACAATGGAAGCATCCTTTTTTGTCAAAAATGGATCAATTCGGATTTGGTTTCGACGCGGAGGATTCACCTGATTGTTCGAGAAATTGGTGAAGTGCTCTATGTCCCAGTCGTCGTTGTCTTTACATTTAGGCTGTTGTCTTATCTATGAAGTTGTTTCACTACTTTGTTGTTGTTTGGTTGAAGTTCTCGTCATATTATTATTATTATGTTGTATTTAAATTTTTGTAATTAAGATATTAATTAATGTTTCTTAATATTATTTTCCAGAAAGTAACCGTCGAAAACGAAATCAAAATTCGCCAAAGCGGAAATTGAGAAACAGTAAGATTTTGTTTTATTGTTATATTTTAAACTATACTACTTTTACTGTTTTTAGTAATACTTTACATATATGGTATAATTATATCACAATTATATATGGCATATAGTTATAATGTACCAATATTATATTATTGTAAGTTTTTTTATTTATTTTGTTATTTGTGTATTAGATGTAATTTCGACGACGGATGTATTCGTTCGTGTAAAACGAGTATCGGATTCTAAGGGTAATTATTTAGTCTCAAAAGACAGTAACATCTTATTATAAAAGCTTACTGTCTTGGTCACACTTATTTGTATTTTGAATAACCGCCTGCCGCTTTATACTTGTACATACTCTTACTTATAACTAAGCATTATAATTTAAGTAAAGTTTGTGGTTTTCGCTTTACTTTAACTGTGCTAGTTATAATGTTTCACTAAATTTAACACGATTAATCTCTGTTATATAATTCATTTACTGAAGATATTGCATTACTGTTTACAAATGATATTTTGAGCTTTTATTAATACATAGTTATCCATTTTGTTTTCCACATTTAACCCTTTACATAGTATATTTTTCTCATAGATAGATTAGCATTTAGGTTACAAGATTATTTATTCTCATAGATATTATTTTTTACTCAGTTTAATGAGTTTATAGATGCAAATTTAGAAATTTGATGTGTTCTTTAGCAATTCGCAAAACTTTGTTGCACTATAATTTAATTGATGCAATTTAGATAGCTTCTTTTTAGCCATACTATTTTTTGTGTGAAAATAATACGATATGGCTGCTTTTGAGTGAGCATGTTTTAAAAACGTAACGTTTAATTGATAACACATTGTTTTTAAATAATTTTTAAATTTAAAATGAAATGCTTTGTTTTTGACATTAAAAGCTTATTGTAGTGCATAATCCTTATGCAAGCAATACTTCAGTAAGAGTAACAAATTTGATAATATCATGTCTAATATATTTTTATTTGAATTTTTAAAAAATATGACTATTTAACATATTGTTTATTTTATATTTTTACGTTTTGTTTTTGCATTGTCTAACTAAATTTGTATTATATTTATGATCAAAATAGTTATTATTTTTGAAATATAAGTATTAGTATATGAATTTTATTTTAACTAGTATTTAGTTTATTTTTAATTACTTTTATTAGCGAGACGTCGAAAATGATATAATATACATACGAATATATCTATTATAATGATTTATCTGGCTATTACTAACTGGATGTAATAAAGAGTTTATGTTTTTTTAGTTTTGGTTTTGCGTATATTTATATCGCAGTAATCGTCTAAAAATTCTCTATTCCCAACTAACTTTTAATAATATTTTAAAGCAATAGCAGCAATATATTAATGTTAGGGTCATGTAAAATTGGTTCAGGCACGATAATATGTCTTTGAACACTGAAAACACCATTGTTAAGACTCATAAATAGATATTAAATTTAGATAATATATTCAACGAAAACCCGACAACTAGATTTAGAATTTACGCAGAGTCTACGACAAATTATGAGAATTTCCATTTTATAGATCTCATCTATACTTTTCTTAAATTTTGCTCGTTATATTTTTCTATGAACTATAACTTGATTACAAAATATAGCTTGGTTTTCCATCCATGCTATTTATTATTATATTATTTTTTTCTTGATAATTTATTAAGTTTTTTTTATTTATATTTATTAATTACATATTATCATATTATGGTTTTTAAATGGAACGATAAACTTTCACGCCATTAAATTGAAAATCAAGATGAAACTTAAAGTTCATATTGAGACTGGTCATCTTAGTCCCATTTTTAACTGTGATGTGAAATTATAATTCCCTGTAAGATTAGCACAATTCAAATTAGGACGCCCGCGTCGAGTTCTGATTATTGGCTTTTAGCAGCGTTTATTTTTAATACAATCAAATTGAGGTTATCATTGTTTAATATGATACTGTTTCCTTTTAAATGCAAATAACAGCGAAAAGTCTAAAAATTAAAATTGGTATATTTTTTGCATGATTTAACGCTTGGTATTGTAATATAACTATCTTGACTTTACTAAAACAAATTTCCTCTATTCCATTTACAATTCAATTGGTATACGCTTAATTTTCTAGAATATTTATTGTATAGTGATCGAATCTATAGATTACTCTGATATGATGATCGAAGTTTCTTATTACGAACTAAACTAAAAATGCGTTTAATCTATCCACTAAAAAAATCCCTTTTAACTGTTTTTATATAAACACTAATTTTATAATATTTTATGTTTTTTAGAATAAAGTTGGGTATTACAATATATTTAACATAAAATAGTCCCACTTTAAACTGTGATTAATCTTACTTTGAATTTGATATCATAGTTCAAAGTGAGACTCACATCGTAAATCGTCGTCTCAATTTTAGCTTTATATTCGCACCTTGATTTTTAATTTTGCAGAGTAAAAGTGTGATGTCCTATTTTGAAGTATTGTACTATATTGAAGTACTGTTGTCCCATTCGGAACTGAAAACTATATTCTAGGCCATTTTATGTTTAATTGTTATGCTTTCACTATATACTTGGGAATTTTATTGGCAGAAATCGTAGTACTCTGAAGCGATGATCAATATATTAACTATAAATTTTCTCGACCAATCAGAATCCCAGTTTCCAGCGCCACTTGCAATGTCCGTATTCGACAATCTGGCTGTTCGTCTCAACTGGACTTATCACGGAAAAGAGGTTGTTAGCAACTATCGGATCCAATACCGCTATTATGATCCTCTTACTACCAATTGGGCTGAGCCCACTACAGTCGATAAAGGAGTGAGTCTAATGCCTATCGATTAAGTATAACTAAATACTATTTTTCTATTTGATAACTGCCTATATAAATAGAAATTAATTGTTCGTTTTAGAAGTATGGTTTATTGAAATACTGAACTGATTTCTATGATGTATGTTATTGTTGATTTTCTTCGTTTAAGTGGATTATACTTCTTTGCTGCTTATATTGTGACTTATATTTTTTAGGCGCTTAATAATTTATTTATCATACCACCAAATTGTCTCAACATCAGCTATTCTGTTCTAATATAATATGATATAACAAACATTTAAGAAACCCACCGATTGACAATTTTTAAGAAGAGTCCAAAAGGTTTTGATTAAAATAGTCATGTTATATTTAATTATAAAATTCAAAATTGAATTTCTAATGCCGGTAGGAATAAATTCTTATTATTACACATGATTTTTAAATATGATTATAATATTTAGAACTATATTATAGAAAAATATGGGTATACATATATCAACAAACTAATAAAAGTTATAAGTAGATTTTTGTAAAAATAATAATGATTAATTGATATTCTACATTATTTTATTTCACAGATCTACAAAAGAGTCTTCTACTTCACAGACACGGAACTGAAAGCGGGACTGCGTTATCAATTCCGAATATTTGCCGTTCTTATGTCTCGCAAGGCAGATATCTCTCCCTGGTCCAATGTGGTTAGCTTCGAGCACATTATCAGTCAGCGACCGCGAATCTATGAGATCAAAGCAGAGGTACAGTGATCTTTCTCCCTACAGTACTACCACGCCAGAATATCTATGATATTCTTAAACCCTATAAAATGTATGTGTCATTGCTATAGTGATCCACTTATTCAAATTACTTTGAATTTTGAAATTCTTAATTTTTTTCTTTCTTATAACTGCTGACCAATTCTTCATGTGATTCGTTTATTGATCTAGTGACACTATTGTAACCCTTCGCGTTAACTATTAACCTGAGCTCCTATCTACTATATACTGTGTTTATCTCCATGATGTCGCACAGAAGGAAGGACAGATGCGCGTCTTCTGGCGGTATCAGGGTAATAATGTGGACGAGTTTGCTGTGCTCTATCGACAAGTGGATAAGAACAATCCTAATGCCAAACCCCGTGGGTACGGCCAGATTGTGGCTAAAGGACAGTCGGCACGGGTGAGAAACACTAATAATATGTATTTTTAATTATAACATCTAATTGGAACTAATATCTTATTTATTATAACAATTATAACTCCATCAGGAAGTGTTAATATTTATCGCGTACTTTTTATATTAATTTTAAAATGCATATTATTATAATAATATTCTGATTCGCTTTCTACAAATCTTTGAAGAGAGGCATTTTCATCGATATATGTTGTACTTCTTAGTACACATTTACGCTTTGTTAACGTGATTGACATATTATTATTCAAATAATTATAATCTTTTTTTAAATATGGGAATCTTCTCACATAGAATTTTATAACTTTCATTTCAATAAATATTAACGATTTTTTTAAAACGGAATAATAAATTAATACAGTTAATATAACTAAAATTGTGAATAGTTTTTAATATAATTTATAGTTTTCTGGTTTGTTGTTGTTTATTGTGAGTATTTTTCTATACATGCAACTTTATCTTTCTGAATGTTTGAATATTCCTTTCATTCTCTTGCATTAGCTTGACTATAATACCTTTGTTCGTGTTTTTCATTGTTTGTAGGATGTCGTTGTGGGTCACCTGCGTCCCGAGACCAACTATCAATTCGTTGTCTATGGTGTCCGTGTCAATGGGGGAAATCGTTTGACTACTCTCTTCAGTCCTGAGGTCAACAAACTCATCCCACCAAAGGTATTTTATCTACCATTCTCGTATATAGCAATATTTTCTACCTAATTGTGTAAATTGTGTACTTAATTATTTCAATAATAGAGCGTTGAAACTATGTTGCTAACGCTGAACTGCTTTAATTTTAAATTAATATTGCAGCCTGTGATTCCTTCGGGAGATACCGACCGTAATTGGCTTATGTTCATTATCCTGGGGGGTCTCGTTGGTCTCATGCTCATTGTCATGCTCATTCTCGTCATACTCTGCATCTGCCGTCGCCGATATCGAGATTCCAAGCTTCGCCAAAGAGCCAGTGAGTATTCAACTGCTTTTCTTTACTAGGACGTAATTTATTCTAATCATTTTTGCATAATACTCTTATGTCATTGAAGAAAGTATCTCGAGAGACATTCACGGTGTCTCAAATATTTTCTAGTTAAGGTATATTATAGTTTTGAGAATGGACTCAGACAGATATTGGTAATTAAAATGTCAAAACTTCGTATTGTTTATTGTCATATTATGAGTAATTTCACAATTAGGCATACTTTTTATATTGTCTCTATTAAAATAATTTCATTACGGTCATGTTATAGTAAACAAATATTGTATTTTAATATTAACATTACTTTATTATTTACCTACTATATTATTATAATATTTTACTACTTTGTTATGGAATATTTAAAAAACGTTTCACAATAATTAAAAAGCGTAACTTTTTTATTGCATATAAAATTTAAAAGATTTTTATTAAAAAATCGTAGTTATTAATTTTCATAACGTTTTTTTGTTTATTTTTCAAATTTTGAGTATATTATATTGAATTCTACATTATAGATTTGACATCTTACTGTGTTGTGATATTTTTTAATCGATGTAGTGACGGTTTTTTTATAATTTCATGGTTATATGTACTGACTAGTCATTTAAGTATTTTATTTCAATAATTAGAATTATCTAATTAATATTTGAAGTTAGAATCTCCCTTTTCCGTAAGATTCATTTATTACATTAATGCAAAGTAAGATTCATAAATTATAATTAATATGCCGCTCTTATAAAAACATCGGAAATCTATTTCAATTAGTAGTTAGTAACTCAGATCATCAAAATGATACTGTCGATTTATTTCAACATCAGATGGCCACCATCTAGGCTACAAGGATCCCTCGAAAATGGCTAATCGCGGGGATCACCGATTCCCCGACAACAACTCCATGCAAATGGCCAGTCTGGGTAGCGGAGCGACCAATCCCCGACTGACACGTCATGGCAGCCAACAGCCAATGGAAGGCGCGGGTCTCATGGCCGATCATTACTCCCAACAGCAGTTACACATGATTCAACAGCAGCAGCAACAACAACAGTTGCGCCAACAGCAGCAAATGGCACTGGGTTATCCTCCCCATCAGCAACAGACGACCCCACTGATGCACCCTGGAATGATGGGAATGATGTCACCAGGAGGCGCTGCGGCCTATGTAAATGGGACATTGAAGCGGGAACCACCCAGCGGGGGATCTGTGCACGACAATAGCGACAGTGCGTGGTTTCTCTTAATATCTATCTGTCAGAAGAATCTTGCATTAGGAGTAATACCTAGTTCAATATAAAGATTAAAATTAACATAATTTATAAATGCTTTAATTACATCATATTTTTCTTTCTGTATTGGGCCTATAAATTTAATTTTTTTTTATACATTACTTTAGTTTATTATTTGTTTGTTTGTTTGATTTTTTGTTTGGCGGCTTCGTTAAAAAGATATATAATTAATAAAATACATTATTCGTAAAATATGCTTCCTATAATTATGATGGCTTGCGGCTCAATAATTTCATTTTTATATCTTAAAGCTTAGGTGCCTGTATTGTGTATTAAAAAGGGATTTAAAAGATTATTTGTACATTTTATATAAATTAATACTAGGTTTTCCAGAATTCTTATAATAAAATATTTAGAAAAACTGAAACAAATTATAAAAACCTATTTTTACTTTTAAATACCTCTTATTTTTCTTAATTTGAAACGAAATATTGGTCTCGTTAAGGTGGCATATGGCAGAACCTCAGTGCATTTCCTCATACTGTCCCTTTCTTCCTCCTTCACCATCAGCCGAGGAGCAGCATGTGTTCCAAGCGGGTGCCCCGAGGAACGGCACATACATTGGAGGGAGTAGTGGAATGCTCCACCCTATCTCTCCCATGTCCCCACACCCACCGGGAGTTGGGCATCAGCCCCAGTTTGCCAGTCTCATGTCCCGGCATCTCTCACATCAACAACTTGGCTCCAGACAGTACTCGCAACAGCACCTTGCCGCTTACACGCATCAACAGCAACAGGTCAGTAGAGAACTGTGATTCCAATTTGTGTAGTAATATGTATACTTATAACGTAGAAACGTATTAATTTTGATATATTATTCGATTCTTTCTTATTGGGGTTATTTTGAATTGTTAATATATTTTATTATATTGTAATGCTTTTTTTAATTATGTAATTTAAATAATTTAACGATCAAATACTATTTATAAACTGAATATTGTTAGGTTCAGAATTATAAGATAATTTTTCGCTCGCCGAATTTAAATCACAATATTTGTATCGAACTGCTTTGTTGGATGGTTTAATAATTAGTACAACGAGGAGGGGGTGGGGCAGTAACCAAATGATTAAAGTTGTCGCACAGTAATCACGGGGTTGTTGATTCCAGACAGTACGGCTAAAAAAGAATGGCACAAGTTTATAGTTTTCACATCTGGTGTGAAATACGTAAATCTCGATTAACTGGTTAACTTGTTACTCAACAAATTGTTTTTACTATTGATATCAATATTTTATAAAATTTATATTTCTACCTCCTATTTTAAATTTCTAAGCTCAACATGTTTCATCTATATTCGAAGTAAATCGCTGGTGCATAGATAAAATTTTATTTTGTTATATTTTCCTATAACATTTCGACGCATAGTACACTACATGTTCAGCTGGTGAGATCTAATAAAGTTGAGACCTGTCTTATGTTGGAAGTAATTAATAATAATCTTTCTATTATAATCATCACTGCCATTACGAATATTCTCATAAAAAGAAAATGACTAAATTTCTCTTCTGATTATTTTTAAAAATATCGACTTATACATTGAATAAACTTCATAATATTCAAGAGAAGTTATGTACCTCCTTAAGTTTCTTTTCATCAAGAATTGTGCTGCATAGAAAAGTTGAATTTGCGTGCAATAACCTTTGTGACAATATAGAAGGATTTTCACATAATGATTATATTAATATCCGACCAAACCAGCAGGCGGCGGCTGCAGCAGCGATGGCAGCAGGCGGTTACACTCAGCAACAGATGGCCTACTACGGGAGCCATCATCCAGGCATGGCAGGTGGACAGGCCTATCTGGGAGGGAGCTATGCCCCACTATCAACCATGGGACATCCAGCCATGCAGCAACAGATGGCAGCTCAACAGCAGTCATATCTCATGTGTCAGCAGCAGCAGCAGCAACAACAACAACAACTGGATAGTGGATACAGACCCTCACAGCTTGATATTAGGTATGTTAATGTACTCACTAATATCGTATATTGGCAAGCCATGTAATTACTCTTAGTGGATGTCCTGAACGCGAAAATAAAAAAATAGCTGTCGTTTTTTATAGACAAAAAATGCCACCCTTAGTCGCCTAACAACATCGATTTTCGGTTACCCGATTAGCTATAAAACCAATTTTACTTTGATGCTATAGAAAATTAAAAAAAAGACCTATTGAATATTAGATTTTTTTTTTCAAAATATTGTTTCGCTTTTTGTTTAAATTAATAAAAAGTGTTTATTAATTTACTGAAAGATATTCTAAATTGTTTATAAACTTGACTCACTTATCTACATATTTCTATAAATAGTTTAATAAATATATTTTCCTTCTTTATAGATTCTTTTTTAATTTGTGCTTCGGTGGTTATTTTTATTTCTATTCCGATAGCATAATTTTGTTTAATATGATTTTTCTACTGCATCTATATTTATTATTTTTTGCAGTGGGAGCGGTGCAGTTGGTGGAAATGACGCGGAGTCCGTCTATTCCTATTACAGTCAGCAGGACAGCTACTCGGGCACCCAGGACACAGGAAGCGGGCATGGACAGTGGCCCCCGCAGCAGCAACAGCAAGAGGGCTTCGCGGAGGCCGGATCACAGACAGTCAGTGGAGGAACGGCGGCGGGTGGGTCGGCTACTGGAAGCTCCACGCCACACAGACACCATCACCGTCGGCGAAGGAGAAAGAATCATCACCACCAGAGTCATACTGGCACTCTTGAGCAGGTGAGAAGGAGCATTCAGTCAGCACATTGTGCAGAAATCACAAGTGTCTTAATTAAAAACACGACTTAAACACCCGCCTGCTTTCAACATGAGAAATAATTATTTTAATGTATGTGATTTTTCAAAGACTTGTTTAAACAACAATTATTATTATGATTTATGCTTCTTCTGGATGACTTAATCATTGAATTGTCTTTTAAATTGTGTTATCTTGTTAAGGGCACCTCTTACAGATATTGTTTTAGAAATTGGAGTGATTTATGTTATTAAAATATTTTATTTGTTGTTTCCCTTTATATATAAAAAATATATATGTAACTTTTGATAAGGTCGAGTAATGCTATACAATTTTATCCAATTAACACTGCAGTATACATCGACTTTGTACCTAGTTACCTTATTATATTTCTTTACTGCTCTGTGTTGTAGGGGAACTTTTACCAGAGTAAACCAAACAAAAAGCCATAAATATATACTTCATTTTTAAGTTGTAGATATTAGTTTTATTTGTATCCTTTGACCCCTCTTATTGAACAGTGCACACATCTGCTTTGGGCAATAGAAATGATTGGTTTTACTTAAAGAGACTTTGACTATTTCTTTTAACGGTTGGATTATATAAAATAGTATGCTTAATTTATTATTACCTGTGTCAATTCCTATCTTTATATCGCTTTATCAGGTTGGTGAAGGTGAACCTCTAGACCAACAACTGCAAAATCCTGCTGGTCAGCAAAGAGAGATGACTAGCACCGGAACAGGGCCTGCAGATCACTCCAATCAGATTTCCTCTGGTCTGCAGCAACATCAACAGAATGAGTTGGAAGATAACAGTCAACATCAGCAGCCACAACTCAACACTGAACAGCAGGAACAGCAGCAAGCCTGGACTGGGCAGCGACAGGAACAGGAAGAGGTATGTAAAGTCTTATTTTTCTATCACTTTGATGGTAATGTTTCTCCTTAGAATGTCTTACTTTGGGTGGGAGATAAAATTGCCAAAGTTATTTAACTTCAATATATGTATTACTATATTATTGAATATTACAAGTATGATCTATTTCTTCAGGTAGAAGTAAATATAAATAGTATATAATCCAAAATATACTAAATATGTAGTTTTGTATATTTCATTTGTGTAAAAAGGACTTATAGTCAGGTGGCTTAGGGGTAAATTTTAAGATTATCGTTACCGGGCGGATAAAAGCACCATTTTTCTTATAAAGCTTCCTTAGGACCTATCTGATAATACTAGCCTAAGAGCCCTTCTGGATTTTTTGGAAAAATCATTTAAAACACCAAAATCCAAAATGGCATCCAAAATAACTCAATTAAATATAAAAATCACTTATAAATTGAAAAGTAAGACTTTTAGACCCATATAATGTATTATCAACAGATATAAATATGTACCTAATCTACCCAA
>JAYRBW010062074.1:0-10092 GCA_036023295.1 Invenusta paracnida | reverse complement strand
TATTTTTCTACTTCTAAAATGTTCACAAAATTCTGTTTTCTTTGCATAATAATTTCGTTTGATTAATAATTAATGCTATTGTGATATAGTATTTCTTCATCTGGACAAAAACAATAGCCATTCAACACTCCAAACATTATTTAAGACTTCTGACTATAAAGTTTTGGCAAAATTCACTGTGAGCTTATTAATTATTATGTTTCAAGACATTTTCATTTTTTGTATTTATTGTTTTCCCATTTTCTTATATTTTGTAAATATTTACTGTTTATTAATCATCTCGTATAATTTACTTCCATTGGTAAACATTTAAACATAACAATAATATTATTCGATTTGCAGATTTTAAAGATAGCAATCAGTTTTAGGATGAATTTTATGTAATATCTGTGCGATTATGGAAATCATATAATAAACTTGACTTTAGTGTCTTCATAAATGCATAACTAAATTCTAATATTATTTACAAATTGTAATAATACTTTTATATTAGTCTGTAGTCGTGAATTTATATAATATTTATTCTTTTTCTGTCAGTTACCTGTATACTACTTTATGTATTATGAAGCGTTCTACCACTCATAAAACTAATTATGCCGACTCTTGTAAATTAAATTGAAAACAATATTTTAATTCATTTGAAAGCTACATATATTATGTATTATGCTAAAATTATAAATTACCTGCAAGAATGTATTTCAGTACAATTATTAACATTAAGTATAACAAAACAAGAGCTTAAATCGGTCAAAGTAAATACCCACGCTTACTATTAAACTAAATTATTTTGAAAGAGATTGTTATCTTAACTGTTTGTTGTGCAATTAGAATAACTAACTACAATTTGCATGAGCATTGTAATACGATTAGATGGTTTATATTTAGATATTTCTACTAAATGATTAATTGCTAATTGCTTTACAATTATTTATCAATATTCATTTACAGTTCTAAGTGTGAAATACATTAATTTCACATATTAAGTATATAGGTATATCTTATTAACGTATTTGAAAATGTATATTACATATTAAATTAAATTAATTAAATGCTTCATAGATAAATGGCAATGCTAAATAAAATTAGATTTAAATAAATGTGTTCTATATTTTTTAACCAGCAAAATAACACAAAACTATTGGTATGAATATAGCGTATTTAATCAACGGTTCAATATTCCTGATATAAGGAAAAAAGTCAGGATAATATGTTTTAGATGTATATCTATGCTTCTTCTTGTGTCGACTTCGAGCTCACAGTAAGGGACTGAGCACTCATAGAAGTACAGGCGCTAGGAGCCTGTCAGACAGTCTTTCTGCGAAGTCCATGAGCGTCTTCCCCGAGCAGAATAGTTCATTTGGTGTTGGGTCGGGTTCCAGTGGGCTGGCTCGATGTCCTGGCTGTCAAAGAGCAAGTGTCTTGGGCAGTCGATGTCGATAATGCCCTGGTTGGTCCTGGGACTACCATTATAAGCCCTGAAGCTTCTCCATTTCCCACACCTGAGTTGGTGTTAAGTCCTCTTCTCCGCATAGTTGAAACCCCTTAGCGCGGTTTTCTTAGATGGTTTGCCCTATTTGCTCACTTCCTAGTACAAACTCATAGTCCCCATGCCTTCGCTTCTAGCTCTTCTGCTGGCTGACTTCTCTTTGAGATTTGAAACGCGCTGGCTCTGATGTTAATCCTTGCTGTGAAGTAGGGTAGTGTGATGTTAGCTTGATTACTCTTCCTTCCTTCTGCCACAACTTCGTCGACTCTTTCGTTCCCTTCTATTCCCGCATGTTCATGGGACCCATTGCAGATGCATGGTGTTGTCTCTCTCTCGCATATCTGAACCAATTTACTTCAAATGTTAGCCATCCTTTTCTCTTTCTGGTGCTGAGATCCTCCACTGGCCTTCTGGAGAAGCCTACTGCTTCTGTGCTTCCACAATACTCACTTAAGAGACTTAAGTCGCAAGTGTAATCAGTATAACTTCCACTTTCATGTCGCAGTATAATTTAGTTTTATCCAAAATACCTAACATTTCTCGAGTTTGCCTCCTATATTCTGACTATATTCTTATGTAGATTGGTCTTTACTTATAGCAATATTGTAAGGAATACGCAATGAATTATTATCAATATATCTTTAATCTGTTCTTTTTATATTATAGTGAACCTGTATTCTTCAAATATATTAAAATCTGCTAATTCGGCATTATTTTCTTTTATAAAATGGATTACTTCAAACGTATTATAGATTCTATTTGATGTATATATTCTATAAAATATTTATATTTTGGGATATAGCGCTGTAGACAGCTCCATTTTATGTCTGCTTTATTAGACAAGCTATTATGAACCTTTTCTATTTGGTTAAACAATTTCATTAAGAGAAGCTTTTTATTTTTATTTTGATAATTCCATTAATAATTTTTAAATGCAGCATTTAATTTGTTAATACGCAAAGCTAGCTGGCAAGATTTCAGGCAGAAACCAAGTTTGAAGAACGAATAAGTCCTGCCTACTGCAGGCAGTCCTCATTACATTGATTAATTACTTGTTATGTCTTGTCTTTAACTCGAAATGGAGAACAAAGATGCAGGATGCTGTGTTCTATAGTGTAGTACAACAAAATAACGCGGCAGTAATAATTTCCTGTTTCATATTTTTGTAGAAACGAAAATTCCGTTTCCGTTATTTATTGTTAGAATGAAAAAGAAAGCATTAATAATATAGTGTACCTATGTATGTATGTATGTATGTATGTATGTATGTAGGTTGGTTGGTATACATATATCCACAAAACATTCACTCATTTGGGGGTATATCAGTATTAATGAGATAACAGAAAGGTGTGAGAGATTTTTGGGAGAATTTATAATTCATTTTCCCTTCCTTTTCTGCTTGAAAAATCAATAGTTGTTAAATTTTTTAAAACAACAGTGCTCCTGCGCATCTGTTTGCGGCACATTCTATGTACATATATATATACCGAAGTAGACTATATATATCGAGTGATCCTATATACGCCTAGATAGTATAATGTGTGTGTGATAATATACTAATATGACATGGTAATCAACATTTGGAACCCTTGGATTCCCCGCATTTCGCTAAATTTGAGTCCTTTTTGGGAGAGGTGAGTCGAAACTTGAACATGTCACTCTGTATAGTAAATTTAAGTTGGTGTCAAATTTTCTAATTTGGTTTTAGTTGTTGACGTATGATTAATCTCGCTAGGATAATTCTGTGTTAGGACTAAGGAATCTATCCTTTCAATCGATAAAATATGGTTTGGACGTATTTTATACGCGTAGATATTTCTACTTGCACAATAGTATATCTTGAAAGCCAGTAGGTATATAAATGAATGAACAATTTTAGATCAATCAAATATATTATATTAACCCTGGAAAGAATTGCAGATATTCTTGATAGAATTGATATCATTGAAAGCCATTAATTCTATAATCATTATTTGATGAGATACAATATTCTCTTCTCCACAGTTTACTTTAGCCATTTAATCTTAGTAAACAACAACGTTATATGTTCTGCGGAACAATAAAATGCTGTTTCTGCTTTTTTATAGTATTATATATACAGATGCGATAATTAATATGTTTCTGGAAATATTTTTAGTTAAAAATTACTTTTAAATATATTAATCTGAATTAAGTCCCCGTAAATAAATTTTCACGCAATTTTTCGTTGAATTATTTTAATTATGCCAAGATTAATTGGGAGATTTTTAATAATAGGTATTATATTTCAATCGCATACATATACACATACGTAACAAATTATTGGAATAAACAAATAATTTAAAGGTAGAAAAATAGATAATGTCAGTGATAACCATGATTCTTCTGTCAAGATGAAGGGCTTGAAATTCTTTTGATCCCATTTTAATGGATAATATTATTCCGTCTCTCCATCTAATGGATATACTTACTTGTCTTATAAAAGTCAATATTTGAAGCCAAAAAGAACGATATATTAATACTGTTTACTATTTTATAACATAATTTTTGTTGATAATAATTTTCATATAGCAATTTTACTTTTAAAAAGTCGACAGATGAATGATATTTTTGCACGGACGAATTCACCAATTATTTATGAACTTAGATATTTTGAGTCTGATTTTTGTGGACTATTCTAAAAGACATTTATATATGCACATATGTCTATAGTTTTTCTTGACCGGTGTGCCATTATAGACATTAGAGATAAAATCGAAAATGTGTTAATATTTGTACCGAATTGAAAACAATTATGTGAAGAAAAGATCTCAAATCTTCTCTCCAAGATGCATTATTATTTGATTTTCTTTGCATTATTTCTATTAGTGATTTCGCGGAAATTTCTATCGAATAATAATATAAAAGACTTTTCAGCTGAACGCTGTATGTACAGGCAGATTTGTATAAAAATAGTGCACACATATTTAGTACACTTTCCTATAAACCTCGGTTTTGTCGTTTCCAGTTGAATTTATATTTCTTTCAATCCTTTAACTGTCTTGTGGGATAACTTGTCTTATATTTTTTGTTTCTAAGCTTTAAAGTGTAATATTTTCCAACCGATTATCTTCATTTTATGTTTATAATTTGTACACAATGTTAGCCTTTTTACCATTTGACATACAAAAATGTGTTTCATTCAGAAAATATAACAAATTCTAGCAATTTTTTTTGGTAAATCTATATGATAAATGATATTAAATCAGTTGTAAACAAACTATTCTAATATCATTTATTTTTAAAATATTTATAAAAGTGATTTTTTGCCATTTTTAAGCACAACTCAAAACGTAAGAACCATACACCTTTGAAGCATTAATGTTCATCATATAAATATGTTGTTCTCTTTACATATGAAGCGGTATCTCGTTAACGTTGCTAATATTAAACATGAGTAATAGGATTATGAAATTACATATTTTATTGTTTTCAGTAAAGGGAATTTATCAAGTTTACATATAATTTTTAACTAAAATTCAAAGGACAGAAATGTATTGCAAAATTGCGACGAAATTCCAGAGAAATCACAATTTAACACTACATTAACCCATTTTGTTATGTTTTTGATTATAATCCACAGTTCGATTTGTAAATGTTAATGTTTGAACAACTTTTGAAAGATATGCAAGAAGCAAGAGAATGTGCAGGTGGATAGCATGCCAGAACTTAGCTGCTACTGCGTATACATCCAATAAGTTGAAATATGGGTCAGAAAAACATGCCCGAGAAAGTGTCAATATTGTTCAAATTCGTGTTCTAACGTCTTTTATCGAGGAAGGCAGTCGTAGTTTAGGAATTTTGTCAAACACGCTGGGAATTAAAGGAAGATTTTTTCTATTTACTTTTTCTTTCTATACTAAACAGTATTCGTTTTAAATGAGAACAAAATATTATGTAAAGACGAATAATTTATTTCTGAGTCTAACTATGTCCGTATACATTTCAATTTAAATAGTTCTATAGCGCCTCTACCAGAAAGATACCTGCTCGCTTTTTGGAAAAATATCACTCTTATAAATTTATGATACCTTCAAGCCGGGGGGAAGGACTTTCCTTTTTAATAGGCCCGCCCTGTTCTGGACTGGAACATTAACTTAGAATATATACAACAGTATCACCTAGAATTGTATGCGAAATGTGCCTTCACATGTTGTTGAATCAGCCGTTGATTTTCACACAGGCAATCACCCTTAGAGGTGACAACTGTCAACAAACAAGTTTTTATTATTCTTCAAAAACCTTTTCTTCATTCCCCGGTCTGGAATATGGGGATATCTTTCTCTATTTTCTGCGCTTGCAGGGTCTATTGTTCAAGTCGCCGCCCAAGTGATACAATGGCCGGCATTGACAAACTGGCACCAACATGTTTTCTTTTTATAATTATTCTCAACATCAGTGTCTGTTTACCCGCTTGCATGCTCAGTCAAGAGTTCCACCGAGTGCATGATGTAGATTATGTATATTGACAGTATCGAATGTTGAGGTTGGCAATTTCACTTTACTTTTCTTTTACCCCAGCCACTTATCCACTTACTGCCAAAGTGGATTTGTTTGAGTATACAGCGACCTTTTGTCATTTTGGACCATTTTCAAGAACTTTGAATAGATAAATATATAATTTTCTATAATTTCCTGTATCTCAATCTATATTCTGGTCGTTTGCCAGAACGGATCTAGCAAATGAATGTAATTTATTTATTCATAATTTTTATTGATTACTTTGTTTTAATGTAGTTTTGATCAGAGTATTGAACTGAATCTAAATAATTACACGTCCTTTTTATAATAGTAGTAACAATATTATTGAAATATCTTTGTTAGGTAAATGATCTACTTTGTTATTAAATATCCAAAACAAAAGTGACAGCGCCGCTAAAATAAAAAGCGAAGAAACGAGATTAAAGATAAAACATTAAAATAATGGAATTTTAACAGCCAACATTATAACGTATCATTCTTGACGCCTTTTATATATTGACTTCATCATCAATGTCTGAACTACCTGTCTCACATTATTTGAACGATTTGTTTTTTAGCTCATTTATTGACTTTCTTTTTTGCGAGACTGACG
The DNA here is from genome assembly GCA_036023295.1 of Invenusta paracnida. NCBI lineage: Eukaryota > Metazoa > Platyhelminthes > Proseriata > Coelogynoporidae > Invenusta > Invenusta paracnida. Next base: position 3,514 of record JAYRBW010062074.1, on the reverse strand, counting down.
TTTTTATTTTGATTATTATATTATAAGAACAAAAACAACTGTTTCGTCGAAATTTATCCTTTGAAAAAGATTTGATCCTAGAATCTAGAATTCCTCTTTAAGAGTTCAACTTAAATACACTCTAGCCCTGACTTATAAACGAATTCTCAGCATTATTGACTCCTGCTATTGTAACAGGAGTCAATAATGCTCTTATTCTAGGTGTGTGATATGTTCTATAAATTTATTTGTAGCTTTTTCTAGTATTTTACTCTTCTTCCTCTTTGATCTATTGAAACATTTATATATCTCATTTCTTTTTTGAATAAGCATATATTATAATTTCCATTTAGCTTATTGCTACTAGCGCGGCTTCAAGGAAACAACGTCAACAAATTGTTTAAACATGATTCACTAGAACTGCACAGTTAATTTTCACTCCAGCATAATATTATACCAATTTGGTCCCGCATGAATCAACTAACATGATTTGCTATGAGTAAATATATTTGAATTGATGGTTAAATTGCATTGACTCCATATAATATAAAGTTATACGTGATAAATTTGTAATTATTTGATGAGCTGTTTTTTTCTCAGACATTCAATTAGATCGTTCAATTAGCTCTGTTAATTATCAAAATATGTATTATTCCATGAAACAGTTCCAAGTTTAGTTGTTCTCTGCGATGTTCCTATCATCACAATAAATTTTCCATAAAAGAGTTTTCTGAAAAATAATTTAATGTAAGAGTACAAATTAATTGTTGTCGCAAAACTACATAACAATTTTAGAAGCAAATGTTTCTATGTAAGACAATCTACAATGTATCCTTTTCAGTTGCTAGTATATCACATTGGTGTCAGTTAGCGTCAATCATTATCGCCAAAAGACTGGACTCGACGCCAGAGATACTGACCTGGTAGTTGAAAGTCTGGGTCCGGGTGGTAGACTAGTCGAGTCCAAAATCCGGTGCAAATAACGCTTGCAAGGAGGAGGTTCTTCATGAGATTGATACACTGTTGGGCGTAAAGGACGTTGTCCCTGAATCTTGGGAGCCGCTGAACTTCCGGATAGGCTGTCGCCATACTTGCCTTGAGGAGAATGTCCACATACCAGTCCGCTATACAGCTGGCCACTAGACCCAGTAGCTGAAGGGCTAGGAGTATAAGAACACTCAGGTTCTGGTAGTAGAGCATTGGCCGACTCTCTTTGGCTTGGTTGTTAACTTATACGCCTCAAGGAGTAAGTAATAGTCCTTGTATAGCAGTGCGTTCCAGCGATGACTTCCCAGCAAAGTTTACAGTATACTATATAATATGCTTTGCTTGATTTGATTCTATTTTAAGAATAAAGACTCATTTTAATGTTATTGATTAAAACTGATTGAATACAATTCTATTGATTTAGCAATATTTTAATCAACGCAAACATGACAAATCCAAGAAACGAGTTCAAAGATAAAAAGTTAAAATAATGTAAACTGCGTATTTTAGGCATTGATCAAAAAATTTTATAGAACGAAAAGTAAGAAAAAATCGACCATTAAATAGATTACTTTTAATATTTATTAATTCGTTTCTTAAAATGGCAAATTTTATAATTATTCATTATGTTAAAAAAAAGTGCCATATATAGCCAAGAAAATTTAATGTTTTGTTGAATTTCTAGGTATGTATGTATTTTTTATATCCATTTATTAGAATAATAGTTATAGTTTGACGCCTTTGTGTTTCAATTTTATCAATTGCTGAATTATGTACATGCCGCCTTATTTTTATATTTTGATTTTGACTTTCATTTTTTTGACCTTGTCGTTATTGTTTTGAGATGGATTATTTGTTTGCAAATTATTACTGTATTCAAAGTATTTAATTTATATAGAGGCAATTATTTAATAATGAAACCATCTTTTATAGCGAAAAATATTGTTTGAAACATACATCTCAATGCTATATGTGACATTATCGCAAAATTTGTTATTTCAATAATAAAGAATTTGTTTTATGTAGGATCTCATCTAATCTCATTGTGAGAAAATTTTCTCACAATTTGTTTCAAATAATAACACAAATGTCTCTTTTATGTTATTACTTTTAACATTATTTGGCAAGACTTATATGAGGCTGGCTTTTTATTTACGAAAATTCCGGTGATTCTTCCTATAAAACGTCAATATCAATCAAAAAGGCTGACAAAAATAACATAATAATTAAACAATGCTACCGCGCCGTCAAGCCAAGAATATGGGCGTCTGCGATGTAACTTAAAATATGCTAACAACTCTATTACTGTTACACAGAAATTCTTATTAATGCTATTAAAATTATTCTTTTAAGAGTTATTAATAAAAAATATGGGTCTATTTTTTTATTTAAATGAGGCTAGAATGCTTTAAAAAGCCTAATTTTTATATCAATGTAATTGTCTGTTGCTCGGGAACTAAATGCATCGAAATTGGGGGGTAAATGTACTGTTTAGAAAGGGGTAAAGTGTTTTTCCTTTACATTTTATTTTGTCAGTCATTTGATAAAAAATTATATTGATGTTTTATCGGAAAATATATTTTTCCAAGAAATTGCTTGTTGACGGAAGAACCGGCAGAATTATTCATCAATAAAAGCATTATCATGGTCTTACCTAACAATAATATTGTAAGCTAAGACTATGATAACATCTTTTGGAACATAGGTATTATGTTACGAAATAATAGCGCAAAAGAGAGTAGAAAACTTCACCTGAGTAGGAAAGCCATGTGGATTCAATCAAAATATAACTTCAAGGGGAATGCATTCATCGAAAAGAGATTGGAGGCTCATATTTGTATGAAAATTAAACATGTGGGTCAATCACATATATTAAACTTCAAAATGCCATTCTTTGCCATTTTTTGTGGTAGGATTTGTGAATTTCTATTTGTGTTTTATATATTTACATATGTTGAATTCCTTGAATATGGTATATTTTGCACAAAAATAATTGATATCATTACAAAAAAGTCAAGAAATTAACTCAAAGATACAGTTTTGAAATAGCGTTGAAAATAGGCAGTTCAAAGCATTATAATGAGATTGATATAAAAATGAGCCAAGTTGTATGTTATAATCATGGTGGATATACCTACTGTAATACATAATATGAGGTATTCCTAAAGATTAATATATAAGTGTTATATATGCCGATCTAGAAGGTTCATAAAAGAATAAGGAAAGACACTTTCGAGGGTGGTACATTCCTTTCAGATGCAATGAAACTCACCAGAATATGGTAGTTCTCTTCAGTGAGCTTAAATAATCAGGAATTCATTAATTAACTATTAGCATTTATTTTACACATTGATTGTTATTGATTTATTGATATTATATTTATTAATAAACATTTAGTGAGGTCAGAGTAGGTTTTAGTAAAAGTTTTAAAACCTGTCGAAGTTTTAAATCGCGACTTAAAATCTTCTTTAACCTCACTTAAAACGCAAGTGTTAAGTCCGGTTTTAAGTCGCTTAAAAAGTTTTAAAACTATGATTAAAACCTACTG
>JAYRBW010062073.1:0-10092 GCA_036023295.1 Invenusta paracnida | reverse complement strand
TATTACTATTTGTTATTCTTTTAACTGTGTGATGAAATAATTACTATACATAACTAATTACTTAAAAGCATTATATTAATATATTCAAAAAATATATGATAGCTATACCTTAATCGTGTATACCTAATTTTAAAACAATATATTTTGTGATTATACTTAGTGAAACAAATACATATATAATAATAATTGTGTTTATTTAATATGAAATGTGACCACAATTGAAATGAATTATTTGGATAAACTATGTGCAGATAATTAAATTACTATACATATACCTAATAGTCAAATTCCATATATTCTATATGTTCTATGTGTTCTATATATTCTATATATATATCCATAATTCTATTTATTGCACACATGTAAAAATAGCTAAAATAGTTGGTATCTATGGTGAAGAATTTGTTAACACAAAATCTTTCACTTCATACAATGTTCAAGCTACTTGCAATGAGAAGTAGATATTATAAGCATATAAATATAATTTAAAAAAATGCTAGTTTATATAATTTAAAAAATATATATTTGTCAGGGGCATATCTTTTTTGGATATTATGGTTATGGTCTCACTTCATTTTTAAATGAAACCCTTCTCTGATCCTGAGAATGATCATCAACAGCAATTTAACAACTGCATAAATCTAATCTTGTTATTTTTCAGCATGCCCTTTAGTCACATAAAAAGCCGATTTGCCATATAGGTACTATTGAATGTAATGCTACATGAATCTATATAATGTATCTGGCTACATTGTTGCATGTGCTATTTTGCATAACATAGCAAAATGTCTTGGAGATCCTAATTTTGAAGACATTGACATTCCCATGAATAATAATTTTCACCTTCAAGATAAACACAATCAAATTACTTATGCACAAGTGAGAATTCATGGAGAGCAACGTCAAAACCAGGTTATGAAAGCATTGTTGCATCTGTAGATTTCTTTCAAATTCTCAGGACTAATTAGTTTAGATGTAAATATTATATATTGCACATTAAATGATTATTTATTTTTTAAAGTTAATGTTATTATATTTCATTATTTAGTTATTTAGTTATTTATTGTTTAAATACTACAATTGTTTAATATTATAACCATAATGGGAATATAATATATTATGTATATTTTATATACAGTATATTAAAAATTTTGTTTTTAATCTGTATTCACAAGCAATTATTTTATATATAGAATAAATAAATAAAACTTATAGAAATTTAAGAAAAATAGGTACTCAATTAATTATAATATAAAGTTGGTGTAAGTTATAATGTTCAAATTTAATAAAGCTCTTAATGAATTTTTATTTTTTAATATATATAACTAAGTGCTTTTATCCAGTGAGCTACACTATTTGAAAATTTTAGCGGAAGGGATCAAACCTCCTGTCTCAGTTATATATGAGATTTAAAAAGAATGCTCAAAATGTATGTATTACATATAATCTAACTATTAATTTTAATGGAAAAAAATATGTTATTTTATTGGAAACACTTTATATAATTATATCCGCATGATTTTTATTATTAACAAAATAATGACTATATAAACTGAAATTATTTCACTTGTCCCAAACACGCAATTTTTTAATATTCATTATATTTGTAAATTTTTGATATTACTCACTGATCTAGTATATTAAAGCTTTTATTTTTTATAAATTATATTACTTAAACCTAATACCTTATCTATGAAATATAAAACTACTTTCTATTTATAATATGTAATTTATTAAAAATGTAATAATGGAAAAGGTAGTCAGTTAGGTATAATTTTAAATAAATAATAGATAGGTAACAGTATAATCACAAAATGTTAACAAGTACGATCTATATAATTATTTCGAAATACAATATATGATTGAAAGATAGTTAGTTGAAAGATAGTTCAAAATAATATTATATACTTCATATAAATTCTAAAGCATATATTAGAAAATTAATAGTTAATACAAGAAATACCTGATTCACTATCAACTTGAACTGCCAATTAGGTACTATTTTATATACTTTCAATTTTAATAGTCAAAACGTTTATCTGATATGGTCATGATCAACTAAATGTTGTAGCTCTCAGTCAGTCAGATCTTCAATTTCCTCTGTTAATTAGAACAAAAAATAATCAGGTGGAATCTGTAATAATATAGACAAATAATATGAAGGAGAACCAGGAAGACGTAAGAGTAATTGAAAATTAAGTTTCAAAACCAGAAACAGAATTAAAAAAAAAATCCAACACCTTAAAAACTCCAAATTACAACCTCCCACATCCAATATTCATCATTTTCCCCCCATTTTTTATTTTTATTTTAACCTTTCAGGGAATTTCGGGGGTTCCACAGTGCAGACTACCCCAAAATCCAAACTCAAAAAATCTATTTTACAATTTTCACCAAAAAATGCCATAATTTTAACCTTCATTTATAACAAACTTTAAAAAAATATTTAACAACTGTACAATTTTTTACATTTTTCAAAATCACAACAATTCCCCAAAGTAAGCTTATATTTTTCACTAGAAAGTTTAAAGGACGTAAAATAATCGGTGAAAATTTAATTGCATGTCACAATCGAAAATCTACAATTAAATTTGATAAATTTCCATGTATTGGATTTGTAATATAAGAACTAAATAAATTAATTATGTATAAATTCACATATGAAGGCTTAATTTAAAACTTTAATGATTATATAATCAATCCTCCAAAAGAGAATGTTAAATTATATTATACGGATACAGATTAATTCTTCTTTGAATTAATAACTGAACCCAATTTGACGTTAGATATTGAAATGGAAAAGATAAAAAAATTATATCTAGCATTATACTAGGTAAATTTAATGATAAGTTAGTTGGTGAAGTAATTAAAGAATTGGTATGTTTAAAAGCTAAATGTTACAGTTATTTAACTTTAGATAATTCAACTGGAACTCCTCCAAAGGAGTTTCAAAATTAAATGGAATTACAATAGCGACACAGAAACAAATAACGTATATTATTTTATAAATACTCAATTTAATAATGAAAAACTATTTAAAGAGAATTATAAAATAACAAATGAAAATCTTTAAATGTTTTTTATAAAACAAGGAAAATTTGCATTAGATTCTTTTAATGATAAAAGAAGATTAATATATAATTTTTGTAAAACTATTCCCTTTACTATTTAAAAAGTGTGATATTTATTTAAGAAATAAGTTACATTTCCAACAGCAACATCACTCATTGCATTATCAAAACATAATGTTTCATATATGAATACATTTTTCCTTTTTCTGGATAAACAATAGGTTTACTAATTACAACTCCACCTCCCCAACTTCTATTAACCAAAAATATGACTATCTACAAACTTAGTTCTATCTTCCCAAAATGTTATAGTTCCTACTGTATTTCTTAAAATGAATAGATGTTTATCACTATCTCTTGCTGACACATTTGTATCCTGTCCATAAATATCCAATCCCATATACGCCAGTTTATGATTTTCTCCCCATCATCCAAATATATTATTTCCTGTTGTACTTGTAAACAATCTTCCATGATCACCATATACTCGTGCTAAAACAAAAAAGGTAAATTGATTACCAAAATTACTACTAGATGTGATACTGTTAGTACCATAAAAATGAATCACTTTTTCAATTACTGTTGCCGGTAATGTTGAATAGATTACCATATTTGTTTTCCTATGCAGTTGTTATACCACTATCCAAATTTTTACCAGCTATTTGAGAAGTTGATGTAGCAATTCTATGATCAGTTTAAGAATTTAGTTTAATAACCAATCTATATTTAGCACTTAACCACAAAACGGGGGAATATTCATCATTAATATGTAAATAATCAAAATATCTTTCTGCCATTGCTTTAGACATAAACTGCATTGTATTTTCATTCATATATTTCTTATTAACGACATTATTATCAGGCGTAGGATCATCATTTGGCATATTTATATATGGAGCTTCATTCCCTATAAAATATGTTTTTAGTTCACCAATCTTTTTATTAATAGATTGACTCAACTTCCATGTTTCAACATCAACATAATATTTATTTGTTATGTCATTGTCATAAGAAGGATTCCCAAGTTGCGTTTATTATGTTTCATATCTAATTCTGGTGTGATTAGAGCTGTGAAGGATCAACATAATTCTGATTTGTATTTTTTAGTTCACCAATCTTTGTATTAATTTTCTAATTAACCCAACATATTTTATTATCACCATAAATTTTATTTACTGCATATATCGTTATTCTGGCTATCAACTTTCAGTTGAATAATTTTATCTTAGATAATCTTTCTTATCTAGATCTTTAGAAGTTAAGCGGTTAACCTCCACACGTATAGCTGTTAGATTGGCTGCATCAGTAGCGGCTGTTGGATATTGTAATTTAGTAATTTTATTTAAATTCATATTTAAATTTCTATAGAAGTTAAGTCATTAATTTGAAGGTCAACATATATCCTTTTGTTACTGCATCAATATCTACTATAGGTGATTTAATATTTCATAAAGTATTATTATTCAGATTCAGATTCCCTTCATCATATCTCCATTACCATTTATTTATCTTAAATCTGTAGTTGATATGTATAGCTTGTCCACTTGATTGACAGGATAAAATTGGATATAGGTATATATGAGAAAGTAAGTAATTATATTGTTTAATTTTGAAAAACAACTAGGTATTCATTTCTTTAATCATAAACATAAACTAAAATTTGATTTGAAAACTAATTATCTTACGACGAAATTTAGATTCAAAAAAATCAATTTTACTTAAACTAAAGTATATTAAAAGGCAATACCCAGAATATTTTGGTTTCCTAGGTGCTATAAATGATAAAACACCAAAGAATAAAGTTCTTGTGAAACATAAAAGTTTTGATGATGAAGGATTAGATATTTATTATATAACGGGACTTAAATTTAAAATCTACATTTTAAATCTTACATGTATTTAATGTACAGGAGTAATTATAATTACTAAGTAATTACTACTGTAATACATATAAGAATTTAACAATAATTGTACATATCCTATTATGGATTTTGTATATGCTTATACTTATTTAAAAGTTTCAACTTTTAGATAAATGCGTAAAACATTTGCTTTGTATATTATTATTAAACCTTCTTTAATACAGATTTTAAAGTCGCATTTATCAATCGTTCAAATGGTAAATTTGATTCTGCTATAAATATCATCTTCTCTTTCAAAACGAAACGTTTTCTGTTTACATGTACGTTCTTAAGAATTTTTAAATAACAACTAATATCAATTAATTTAAAATTGCGTATCTATTTGAAGCTATATATTTATTATGCAACATCTCATACTTGTTTTATATTTATATATATATTATATATCAAGATAATTGATCTAAATGTAAAAACAAATGCTGGGAATACTTTAAGTATAAGGTATAGTAGTCCCTGAACAAATTTATACTTTTGTTCATTTCGAAAAGCACAACAAACATATTGACCTAAGTATTTTCTGTCAATATTTTAAAAAGAAAGTATAGGGGCCCAATAATTTAGCTTATAAAATCAAAACCGAGGACTTCGTGAAAATTCTTTTAATAAAACTAACTTTTCTTTTAATAACTATTTAATGAAGTCCACCTAATTTAAAAGAAATTGTATTTCCCGTTAACGTTTTTACCAGGGACTACTATATAATAATATAATAATTAAAGTACTCCCTGGTTCTTACCTTTATGATAACAAATTTAAATTGTGAATTATCCTGCGCCTTACGGAAAACTTTTCTTGTATGTACTCATATAACTTGCTGTATGTAAAACTAAATATTTTCATTGAAGATGCGTCATCAACTACCAATTTAGTTATGAACATTATTAAAATGTCTCCTTTGAAACAATGAACATTTTAAAGTGCGGAATGAATACAAGGCGCTGAATATTTCTGTTTAAAATCAGATTTGAAAGCTCATCATTTTGAAACAGTTTTTTTCGAAACATTAGAAATCTTTATTTCAATTTCTTTATATGAAGAGTTATAGGAAAAAACATATTTAATTTTCTTATAATACTTGTAGTTTTAAAAATTCCTTTTGGTAACTATTAACATGTAATCTAAAAAATATATCACATTTCTTCAGTATTTGTAGCTTATATTTACTTTAATATATACTCAGTATATTATATGGAGTGTTACTATAATTATTATAGTAACACTCCGCAACCGCATATAGAGTAGACAGATAATCGATTCATGTGTTTTGAATGTATACTTTTTAAAAATATATATTGAAATTCATCGAATTAATTGTAGATTTCATTTCATATATTTATTTGTAATATAAACGAAAGTACTTTTAGTCATACAAATTAGTACTTTTTAACTCAAGTTTGAAAGTTAATATGCAAATGAAAATTTTGAATATGAAATCAGAATACGTTTTAGATTTGGAAAAGCTAAACTTTAGTAATTACTACAGCCATAAACGGAAATCACTTCCTGGCATTTTCAATGCAGAAACATTTGGCAGGGTAGACATGAATGGCGGCCATCAATGTAAAAAAAATCACAATATTAGTAATTTAAGTATATCGTGTTATATATTGATTATTTTAATATTAATTAATTATAAAATGATACTTATTATAAATAAATACTTATCGTAATGGTAGTTGACTAATAGCTATCAAAAATTAGATTTTATTTAATGTGGAGTCAAAATCCATAGCAACGCCCTTCTTCGTTTTTCTATGGGAAACCGTATAAAAACCAGACTTAAACTACTGTTTTTAATAGGATAAACATCTACGACGGATAGTCCAGATAATTATCAGATTTTTATATGGTTGTCGGAGTGTCACTATAATAATTATAGTAACACTCAATCTATTATAGCGAGGCTAAACATGTGAAAGCAAAACATATTAGCGTTTAAAAATTTTATTTAACATTGGTTTATATATAATATGGTATTTTAGTTGTACAGAAAATAATGTTACAAAACATCACTAGTGGATTCAGAAATTTGCAAAATAATATAGAGAATAAAAAGCGCTATAAGAAACTTATCGACATTTATTTCTTAATTTCAAAATATAAATTATTTTAACATCGTTGGAAAAAAATAAAGGAGTCAAACTACGACAAATCTTAGTAAACAGCTCTATTGTTGTGCTAATTATTATTCAAACCACCAAAAAATATTTTAAAAAAGCAACGTGTAATGGTTTTTATTATAAAGGAAAAAAATACAAATATATTATATCAATCATTTTGAGAAAACATATACAAAATAATAAAATGTATATAGCTAGTAGTCACTGCAAATTAACTAAAAAATCTCAGACAATTTTCGTCTATATAATAAATCGGTCATGATTGTAACATATATGTATGTATAAATAAGTAGAACTAATTAAACACAACTAGAGGAAATTTTAAAAAGTCGACGAAAAAAATATATAAATGCAATAATTGAGTTGTTTGACTCTTCTCATTCAGCAACAGCAACTGGTGCGACAGGCATGGAAGTCAAAACCGGGGTTGCCTTGGTTACCGTGGTGGTGAGAGCCTCGTCGGGATGGAGACGATTCCAGTGGTGGACCTCCTGGCGCCAGACTCGAACATGGGATTCCCAGCCTCGACGAGAGCCACGGCGGAACTTGTTGGGTGTTCGTGGGGCTCCAGCTGTACGTGCCTGTTTTTCCACGAGAATGAGATAGCGAGCGTAGTCTGGGCTTGACTTAACTAGGTCAAGATCACGCTGACGTCGGGATAACACCTGGGAAGGACAAGATAAGAAAAAATATAGAGTACTATGCCTTTAGAAAATAAAAATGAAGTTCTTTTATATAATGACTTGTTTCGTTGTGATCATAAAAAACAATATTAATTACAAAAATATTAATATAGTACGGAAAAACCTAATCATTTAATATTAAAAGAATTTAATCACTATACAAATAAATTAAATCAATGTTATTTAATAACTAGCCATAGCCATAGTCATAGCTAAGTATTTATAAATACTAATATTAAAAGAATTTTTAAACAACAGCTAGTTGCATGTTCAACTACCTTTACTTACTATATTACTATTTATTTATATTTTTACATACGGTCTAGTGTTCGAGAGCTAAATATATTTAGTGGTATCTTGACATTATTATTAATAATATACGACCTGTAATAATTGCACAATATATAATTTTCTGTGATAAGCCACATTTCCACTCCAACTTACCTCCAAACTCGCCTCACAGTCGTGGGCCAAACTAGGATTTCCCCGCGAGTCTAACTTGGCAGTGTAGGTCTCTAGATCGTGCTTATCAAAGTCGCGCCACCGGTTCCCCAGTTGTCCTAGCAACAGACGCTCAGCCACCTGTCTCAGCTCAATTTCGGGCCGATGTCGACTGCTGTTGGCGCTAAGTGTGGTACGCTGAATAGGTGAATAGAACTGACAGAGACGCTCAACACCGGTGCAGGTGTCCACGAAGTTCTGGATCATCAAGTTGCCCTAGTTGCGTGGTTGTGAAGATAGAAGAGGTATCAAGTGAAATATAGGTCAGTGGCGGACACAATTTAGCAATTTAACGAAATTAGAATTTATGTTCACCGCATAAAATTCGTCGAGAATTAAACATCTGCATGAAAATTACAAGCTAATTAAATGAATAATATAGTAAAATAACAAAAATTGTTCGATACAAGTTTTTATTCACAATAAGCTAACTTGGATAAAAGCAATATACTGAGAAGACTGTTATATTTTCTATGTTATATAATTTAAGCTGCATATATTAAAATCACTAATGGAACGAAAATGTATATTTATTTTACTTTATATGTTTATAAAATGCATGGGTACTAAGTATAATGTTTGATATTAATTCTTGCTAGGTAGAAAAATTTTTTTTAGCTTAAATGAATTTTTATTTTTTAATGAGCAACTGAGTGTCGGGACAAAATATTGTGTTTCATAAATTATAAATAATTTTAATTATTATATTTATTTACATAGTACGAATTGAATAAAGGGGTACACAAGAGCCACGGAAGAAATCATAACTCAGAAGAGAATTGAACATGATCTACATATTCAATTACTACAGCTACAAATATAGAACGAGAAAAGGCCAGTACCAATGGCTTATCGAACGAAATCAATAATTTTTTAATATATTAATTTGGATTACTGTTTCTGTACATACAAATTTTGTAATTATTTAATGTTTTAAGAATTTGTTTTGATTTTATTGTAATATATATAAGGTATATAAATTTCACAAATTAATTAAAATCTAATTTTAATTAATAACTGGCATAAACTGTATCATAAAAGTATGTGTTCTTACAGTACAATTTTTAATCGTATAAGCTTCATAGATTATATAGAGTTGCATAAAACTTGTTAACTTAAACCGAAGAATTCGAGGGTATAGTAATGATACTTGCAAAATCAACGTTGATTAAAAGTGTAACTAATATCCTTAATAAAAGAGTCTTATGCAACTAGCCCCAGATAATATGCCAAATTTACCAATAATGTTTTAAATAATAATAGAAGCATAATTATTGAATAATCAGACAAATGGTTTGCTTTAAAGACATCGATTGACAATCTGAAAAAAAATGGCGTACCAATTTGAATAAGTAAATTTGAGGTTAAATATCTAGATCTTTTTCTAATTTTAAAATACATTTATTCAATTTCAAATAAAAATAGTTATTATTCCACTTCATTTATGCTTTAAATTATTCTATAAATTTACACTTTATAATTGCATATTTTAACTTTACAAAATAAGTGTAGAGTAGCATATAAAAGTAGAATGATACAGGGACAATGAGCTGAATAAAATGTTTTTGTCATTAAACTCTGCATTTAATATGCCAGTGTTAAAATTATTGCGTTAAAATAGCATAATCTAAAAAAAGATTTTGTAGTTCACTTCCCCCACTTCAGACCTGTTCACACAGCTAAATTGCATATCGTAATCAGAAAGCCATTTCGACGTAATTTTAGAAGTCTCATCGTAGTCAATATGGTAGATGCTAACATGCAAAAATTATCATTACAGGTGGACTTCTTTTTA
>JAYRBW010062072.1:0-10092 GCA_036023295.1 Invenusta paracnida | reverse complement strand
TCTCGAGATTTCGAGTAAGTCTCAAGACTGAGATTCGTTTGGGAATACCGGTGAGAACTGATTCGAGTCTTGAGACAATCTCAAGATCGATCTCAGTCTCAAGACTCGTTTCAGAATACCGCCCTTAATGTTCATATTCATTATTTTATTAATAAACTACTTTTAGCTAAATAAGTAGTATACATTTTAAGGTTTTAAGATGGTATAGTTAATTTTAACCTGTTCTAAAATCCAAGTTATATTTAATTTTTACGTAACATTGCACTGAAGAATTTACTTTCAATTTATATACTATTTTGCTCTTTAGATATATTATTGCTAAAAAATGCTTATTAAAATTACACATTTTTTCTGTTTATAGTCATCTGAAGAGGGACAAACACAGTACCTTCTGGGCCTGGTACTCGCTCCAACGCAAGAGTTGGCTCATCAGATCTTCGAGCAAACCATTGCTGTGAGTCAGTTATTTTGAATATCTTCCAAGACAGTGTAGTTTATTATAACCCCTCAAAAACTAAATATAAAACACTTCTATGATAATTTGTTCGTTGGGATAAGGAAAACATATTTTCGCGGATTTGAGGCAGTTTCTGCACAATAACTAACATAGCAACACGCTGGAATCTTACAGAGTCAACATTAACTTTAAAGATTTAGTAAAAGCACAAAATTTAACTATATATTAAAAAATGAATATGGAAAAAAACCCACTTCTGCTTAGAGCTGATACTGCTGAACCAATGGCAACCAATCAACATCAAGCTACTTGCATCGACTGTAGTATTAAATGTAACACGAATAACATAGCAAGTAGGGAATAATGATTACAACACCCGTAGAGTGTGTAAAGCATGACTAATAAACATACTGCAGCAGAAAATTGGATTTTGTTTTCATTGGATGTGAACTCTTATGATGTTTGCATATCGACCAACTTTACCAATTAAGCTTTATTCTGGTTGATAACATTATTCCTCGTACAAATTTACTGAGTTTACCAATGTTTTTTAGAGTTAGTAAATTAGTTTATATTTTGTGAGTAAGTCAATCAGTCTTAAAGTCCTATTCATTATGCACTGGCCTCTGTCTTGGTGCTTGCTGGATAGAGCATTATCAATCTCTTATGCAATAGCGAGCTGTATTTTACTTTTGCTATTCCTTGTATATAAGGCTTTAAAATTATTTACAATTTTATAGACATATATTATTTTTATAGTAGATATAATTTACACATTTATTGACATTTATTCCTGTTAGTATCTAATAATAACAATATTTCAATAACTATATAAGTAGACAAACTTATTATAAAAAGCAACAACTAAAAAAAATTAAAATTTTTATCTTCCTGTTCCAGAAAATAATGTAGGATAATTTCATTATGGTAACTCTGATACAGATATTTTATCATTGTGTGTATTTTTTTGCCTGAAGTTTTTGTTACCTTCCATAGTAAATCGACCGTCCAGTTAAACGGATTGTTATGAAGTTTGCGCGAGAGTATTTCAGAATTTAGTCGGAAATAAACTATGAAAGTACCGTGAATAGATTTTTATATTACATCCTTACGGACTTAAATTATTAATTGTTATTAGTCTATACCTTTGTTTAGTAACGTTACGTATTTTATGAATTGATGTTTAATAAATAATGTATTTTAGAGTTGTTTAATATTATAATATACTACTTGCATCTACTACTGCCAAAAAGAGAATCAATTTTATTTAGTGAGCATCTTTTGGGTTTAATCACTTTTTAATTTCTGCTGCAATGAATTGTAATATATATATATGCAAGTAGTATATACAATACTGTCTTATTTATTTAAATGTCCACCTGATGAGCCATTCTTTATTCCGTCCTCGTATCGTAGCTGATCCGGGGAACGCCCCTGCGCGCAATGGCCTTCTACGGCGGCACCAACGTGAACAGTCAGCTGGACCAAATCCAAACTAAGGGGGTCCACTTCGCAGTCGCCACTCCTGGTCGATGTAACGATCTTCTCAATCGAGGTGTCGTCTCACTTCGTCACTGCAGGTATTATTACTGACACCTGCTTGATCGACAGTTTGCCAGGTGCAACAGCCGCTTTGTTAACTAGATCGCTGGGTCGACCATTTAAAATAGCTTTTCTTTTATACACTTAATACACTTAGTTGGCGTACTGCCAGCTTGAACAAAAACATGTTTGCATGTAAGCAGTAAATATATTGTAAACACTGTAAGGATTTCAACCAATGGTCAGGTACAGAATTAAGTTGTGAATTGTTAAAAAAAGTACATGGTTGTTTGTAAACATTATAAAACGGAATTAGGTTAACTTTATCGAGCTTCTTTTAATTATGTTTGAAAATTAAAAATTTACAACAATATTTGGTGTTGTTTGTATGTATACAGATTGAAACTGACTGAATACGATAGATAGAAAAGAGATTTTCTACAGTTACATAAAACAAAAATTTATACTTGATTTTATCATAATATTACCCCTTAAGTTATACGCTGTATTTTTAATATAATAATCTTGAAAATGGAATATCTACAAAATGGTATAACATTTAATTATAAAACAAAAGCTTAATATATCATTAATAAATTCTCGTATGTTCTAGACTTACCATTTGATACACAATACGTAAGTCTGTAGTTATAATCTGTGAGCGGAAGATTTGAACTGTTACAAATACGTTTAGTGAAGTATCTCTAAACATTCTCTATTCTTTTAATATCTTTTAACAAGGCGAGGAGTCCAGAGAGGGTGTCTGAGTCTTGTTCTAAAATGGACCCAACATAAGTCACGAAATAGAAGCCTATGGTTATTAGAAGGGAAACATTTTAATGTTTAGGTGTAATATCGAGAACAAACTTTTTTATAAATATCCAAGTTTTATCTATTTTAATACCTATTATCATTATTTACTTTGTTAGCATAACGTATAGGATTATTTGACATTATAACATACAATTGACTTTATGAAAATTATTAGCCATAATTTCCTGTGCAGCATAAATTAACATTTTTTAGAGAATGCAATGTTTAACTGTTACACCATGTTACAAAATTGTCAACAGTATTAATTATTAAATGGAAGTGTATTTATTGTAGTTGCGATGCAGGCTCAACTTAGTGTCATCTGCTTAACATTAAGGTCTGGTTAGCATAATTTGTTACAAAAATAATTGTCGAAAAATCGAATGTTACGATGCTTATTTCATTATAAGAATTAAAAAATGTACCTTAATTGCAAAAATGGTTTTCCTTTTGCGCGCTGTAGTTTATTTACTAAAGCTCACGATTCCCCTCGACACGTATGAAAATTACGAGAAACATACCCACCAGGATTTACATTGGGACCAACTGAGTTGAAATTTGGAGGTCCCTTTTAATATAAAGGAATTTGGTTCTAGCGGTGGTCGTCCTAAATAGGCCCGAAAATAACTAATCCGGCCACAATACCTGGTAAATAACACCAGTCCATGGTCCGAGAAATAATTTTTAATTATCTTAACAAAGAATAAGCTGAATTTGACTAGTTTAATTAAATTTGTAGCTAATAATTTAGCTTGTATTTCAGCTAATATGTCATAAAATGTAGCCATTTTTGAAAGACTTTTTTGCATAATGCATTTTGCTTAGTTTATAATTATTAGAGCTCTTCTTATCTAAGCTTATATTAATTGGAGTAGAATGTAAGATACAATAATAGTTGGATACACTGCCATGATGTATGTGTTTATAGCAATTTTGTTCTTCTACACTATAGAATAATATACAAGGATATAATAGGCAAGGAGATGTTATAATGGTCCCTATGTGTGCACATACTAACTTACTATACATTGCACATACATACTAAATTAGTCATTTAATTATAATCATAGTATTATTATAGTAAGCTAGCTTAGCTATATTCTTATTATACGTTAGTTAAATTGGGTTGATTATTATATTGAAAATCTGCATCTAAATATTGACCTATTATTGTCTATAATACTATAATATGTCGAGAGAAAAGCACATTTTAATTATAAAAGTTGTAATGAATAAGAATATTGCTCCGGAGTCAAATAATGTCTTCGCCAGCTGGCAAAATGGGCATTTCATAAAACGTATCTTTAACATAAATGACATAAACGGAGAAGGCCTAAAAATGACTGGTTTTCTTGGAAGACGCGTTCAATAAAGCCACGAGTATTTAGCGAGAGATCCCTTAAAGAACAAGAAAGAGAAGTTTGCTAGCTGGGAAGGAGTACTTTTTGGAATTTTAGTAACCTCTGTAAAAATGTACAAGACGCAAGAGTTTTGTGTCAATTTTTATAAGCTTTCGAGCTTGTATACATCGTACGCACATGTTCAGTTGTGACCTGATGTATTTTTAATACTGCCGAATAATTATCATATTAATATATCTTTCTTGGCGCCTTTTTATATCAGTTTTAATGTCTAAACTACGTGTCTTTATTTTTTTAACACTTTATCGTTTTTGTTTTGATAAAAAAAAGAAAAAGGAACGCTGCTTTGGGATAAGTCTCGAAGTTATCACAACTACTAGCTGTATTACTAAATATATATACCAATAATGTAATCAGTGCACAGCCAATTTTATTTATCCCATCCGTGTTTCGAGTTTAACACTGCAGCATATCGATCCTTCTATACATATATATGTATAATAGTAAGTAAAGCGTATTAGTGACAGATTGTCTAAGCGGTCTTACAACAAATAACGCCATTATAACTTTTGGGTGCAGGCAGAGAAATATATAAAGGGGGGAGTTCAATCAAGCCAACCAGAAGCATCCCATCTTTAACTGAAATCCGGAAATCTTGTGGCTGGATGAGGGAAGATAGAATCGGCTAACTGCATCGACACGAATGCCAGTGCCCCGACGCGAGAGGGAAACATGGGATATGAGCTGTGTGGTTGGCATTAAGAGAGGCGCGGCGCAAGTGCATCCATTGACACGGCTCCTTCCAGGGGAGTAACAATGCTTCGTTTGTCGCCATTTTCCTGTGCATTTGGCTTTCTGATTTGTGCCGCGGTTAGACCTGCAACTCCGCCACCGCTTTCTTTCGAAATGGAAATACTTCCGACAAATCGGAGTTTCGTGGATTCGTCTTGCGGGGCCCCTTTATTCCAGACGAAGCATTGTCGATGCGACAAATGGTGTCGTTTATTCAATGATTGCTGTGATATGGCGCTACCGCCGACACTGAGTGCAGGTGACAATAGACTTGAATCACTGCCGTTTGAATGTCAGTCTGCGAGCGACTATCGCGTTAACTTTGAGTCATACTCAAGTTCTTCTGATGATATCTACATTGTTAACGGGTGCCCCATTGAGCAGGGGACTGTAAGTGAAAAGCGGGACTGTTCAATCGAAAAGAACTTTACAAAATTATCCCAAATGGTTCCGGTGTATTCACCTCGCTTTGAAGTCCTCTTTGCCAACAAGTTTTGCGCGGAATGTAGCGGTGTCACAGACTACAAGTTTCCCACGGGTGTACCATCGATTGCATGCAGTCGCCTATTTGACACTTCAGATTGGATGAAACTTATTCTTAGTCGTTTCTGCTTTCTTCGTCTGGGAACTATTCCGAATAGTGTTGAACGGAGTTGTTTGAGGAATTATGTTCATTCGTGCCCAAAAGAATTTGATTTTCAAGATGTAATTAATAAGTGTAGCAGTGGCCCCACTTGGTATCACTATAGTCATGATTCACCGAATATTTATAAAAATGATTTCTGTTGTGTGTGTCACAATGTTTCTTGCTCTAATATCCGCCTAAGCCAACAACGAGATATCTTATCCTTAAATATACCACCACTTACTCGCTTCCGCTATAACGTTTTATTGGACTTTAATAGTTGGAGGAAACAAGAAACAGAAGTACTATTGAAAAACGGATCCAATTCTGAATATTTAAATTCAACTCAGAATAGCACCAACTTGGACAATCCATCCATATTCTCGCTAACTTCAGCTATCACCACCCTCGTTTGCTGTACTTTATCGATTTTGGCGCTATGCTCTCTTATCCTTCTTTATACAGTCGTTCCAGATCTCAGAAATTTTGGTGGAAAGATAGTTGTTAGTCTGAGTTCTTGTCTTCTCGGTAGTTTGACCACTTTTCTTGTTTCACGTCTGCTCTCGGAAGACGCAGTGAGCTGTACCATTTCAGGCATTGTAATGCACTACGCCTATTCTTGCAGCTTTATGTGGATGGCGGTGTTTGGCTATGATTTGTTCAAAACATTCCACCAGAATAGGCCGCCATCCAACTCTCATCAACGCTTCCTCAAATTCTGCGCAGTTGGCTTTGGTTGTCCGCTTTTCTTCACCATTTGCGCCGTTGTGGTCAATTTCGCAGTCCCCGATGTCGCAGTTTCGCCATCTTTTGGCCAGCCGACCTGTTGGTTCAACAGCCTGTTCGGCGGATTGGTCTGGTTCTTCATTCCAGTCGGCATGATTGTTCTCTTCAACGCCTGCATCTGCCTTGGCATCTTCTGGCACTTCTACGCCACTGCAAGGGACACGGTTCGCGTGAGGTCACAGTCCGACACCGAGAGACGCACCGGGCTTCTCCTGCTCTGTGTCAAGGTGACGGTTGCGTTGGGGCTTCCCTGGGCCTTCCAGATCCTCAGTGCTCTTCTGGGCAATGGCATTGCCGCCCTGTCACTTCTCTCAGAAGTTCTCACCGCTCTGCAGGGCTTCTTTATGGCTCTGAGTTTTGGACTGAATCGGCGAGTTGTGAAGTCGGTTCGGGCGACCTGGACAAGCCGCTTTTCGTCTTCCTCCATGACGGGAACTCGACGTACACAGTTTTCCTCCTCTTTGGGAACTAAACAAAGGATCGAAGGGGAAAAGACGGCTTCTGTTAACCTGTTGACGACGGACGCAAATGTGGAAATCTTAGTCTAACAAGAACATTCTATGAAGACTATATTATAATCTGCCCTGCTGATATAAATGCAGATTATAATTATCTTTAGTATAGCTTGTAATTTTTGTTCAAGATTTCCATTAACTACATATTATATTAGAGTTAACTTATATACATTTTCTGGTTGCATAACTTTTATTATAATCACTTTATTTAAATGACTTTCCTACCAACGGATTTATTATTTTTAAGTCATTTGAATTGTCAAACTGAAACGAGTTGAATAAGGTATGTGTGTAAATTATCACATTTAACCTTATGTATTGACGCTTAGTTATCCAGAATAGGATCTATTGCAAAGTTATGCGGCATTTTAAAATCTAATAAATTATTTTTTATTGTTTTGAGTATAAGATAACATACATTCCATAAAAACACTAACTAAATAAGTTATACTCGTAAGGATTCTGGTACATTTTAAATGTATATTAATACATTTATTTTAATTATAATTATCTTCAGTATACTATTTATTTATTTATTTCCACATATATTCCATTTCTTCATTATTGTTCATCATTCACGTTTTTTACATTGTCACAATTCAACTTCAAAAATTATTTATGAGTATAAATATATCCAAAATAAGTTTGAGTTATTGATGTTAATTATGCCCCATATATACTTGACATGCATTTAATATTATATCTATATTGTAGTAAATTGAACAATATTCCTGGATACTTTCATTATTATTATATTTCAACTAATGATATTATAATATACAAAACATTGATTAGTAGCAATTCTCTTTCTGCTAACATATTATTGTATCTATTCTAATGTTTCGAAACTCACTTTGTCTATTATAATATATGCGCGATTTCTCTCGATGGCGTCTGCTTTATCAATTATGTTTTTGATGGATTTATAACCTCTATCATTTCACTTTATAAAATTCATGTCTACATTTGTTTTACTGAATACATTGTGTTATACTAAACGAAACTGACACAACTGTTAAACAATGCAACTATATTTGGTTGATATAGAAACCCTCCTTTTTTGGGAATGAATATGTTGTGCGCAACATATAACCAAGCTTAGATCGAAGTTGGCATTGGCTGCTGTGTGGAGTGTTCTCTAACCTCCGGGAGAACAAGTGCGAGAAATACAAATTGATTTCCAATTTCCCCTCTTATTGCAAACACGTTGATGCCGTTTTTGTCCATTAAAAGAAGCTGGCTGTGGTTCCCCGAGCTCATGCTCAGATGCTTGGTTATACTAATTTATTTACTGAGTTGCACAATAAACTCTAATGGAAGCTGAGAGATGACTTGATTCCTTTAAATTTGATTAGGAATCCTGTTGCCGAGAACATGTTGAGGAGTGGCTTACTTTTCCATTGTCATTTAAATGCGAATAATTTATATTTGGCTTTAAAGAATGGCTTTAAAAATAGATATTTCTCGATAGCATTTACACAGAACTGGTCATCTTGATGATACACGGATACACGTCCACCCGTGCTTGAAATTCGGTATTTATAATTACATATATGAGTATGCATGAATTAGAAAAAAAGTCAATATATACGTATTGACTTGAATGCTTAAATTTTGATTTAAAAATTCACAAATTTGAACTGAAATATACATTTATTGCAATTTTTTGGTTTCATATAAAAATGACATATTACATATAAATTTTACACATAATTCGCCGCACATTTTTCTCGAGGCCTAAGGGACAAAAAAGGCGTAAATAACCGAAGACCAGTTTTAGTGTTCTCTAACACTCTATTTTGTTGTGTATTATTGATGTAGCAATCGGACTTTTGGTTACTGACATACAGATGGGTCATTTAAAAAAAATGATGGCATTGTTGTTTAAAGGCGTAAGTGTAGTTACACTCATTTCGATAAAAAGTAGAACGCAAGTTTATTTTTAAATTGTTTACGCCCATAATAATCAAAACATGTATTTATTAAAACATCAAATTATGTGTGAATTATGGTTGAAATACTTTAGTTTTGACTTAAATATATATATATTTTGTATTTGGCATCTTGTCATGTATAAATACATGCATGAAATATAGAATAACATGGATTATTCTATATCGAAGTGGAATCCATTTTACCTTAAGTGAAATAGAAAAATTAAATATAATTTTCTTAGAAACTAATTTTTTTAATAATCAAGTCTCTTATTACGTGCACTGGAAAACTAATATTTCACTTTATAACCTTTTCTTAAAATGTAGTGCTTATAGTGTTAATGCCATTTTTAATACCTGAAAGCCTTCTTACATTTCTCTCCACTTTTCAACTGGATAATATCCAAATAAATATATATACATATGTATACGCACTTATTAATATTTCTTATAGTAGGCGGTAAGACATTTCATATATCACAAATAAACAGTTTTTAATATGGTTGAAACATAAATACTTGTTTAAATGGAGCATGATATACTAGATTTTGTTGTTGAATACAGGATACATTGGTGTGAATAAATATGTAGTATAGGCTTTAGAAGAAGAGCTGATGTCACGTTACACCAATAAAACAATTAGAATGTTTATGATAAACTGTCAATAGGTATATAGAGATATGCCCAAATAAACTTCGAAGTGTGAACTATTTATTTAATATATTCTGCGATTGAAAGGATAATATTTTCATGAATTAATCAATCCACTATATATGTGAACAAACTGCAGTCCCTCAAGCAACGTGATTTGATCTTATTCTTCAGTATGTATGTTTTGATTTAAACAAATCTGTACTATATATCATATAAACGATGACTCCATAGCTAGTCCACTTTACTGGAATCGTCATCTCCCAATATTATAAGATATGTAGCAATTTTTACTCAAAAATCGAAATAGATAAACACAGAGAACTAAATATAAATAATTTTTCATCATTTTCATACAACCCCTAATTAGAGGTCACAAAGATTATGAAGACCAATATGCCTTCAGAACAACAGGCAGTACTACCGCAGCTTTCATTGCACTAACAACAGCAATAACCGAACTTCTTGGAACCAACGACTATGTCCGTGTTATTACCCTTGACTTTTCGAGGGCCTTCGACACGGTGAGACACGCAAAAATTTTCCAAAAATTATTAAACCTCCAAATAGAAGATAAAATATACAACTGGCTATTAGGCTTCTTCACAATGAGAAC
>JAYRBW010062071.1:0-10093 GCA_036023295.1 Invenusta paracnida | reverse complement strand
AAATTTAGAGGACATATAGTGGACTGATTGTCATATCTATATATCAGCTGTGGAGGCACCCATAAGAAAGCAATATGAGTATGAATGATGTGTATTACTGTTCAGAGCAAATAAAAATACCACCCGAATTGCCAGGAATTTTGAAACAATTTACAAAGGGTGCTATAAGGATGCAGCCGAAGGATCCATTGACGTGGTCTTTGTTGTACGTGTCATACAGTGATATTTTTTATAATTAATAAAACCTAATTATTTATGTTAAATCTCTCTTAATGTCTGGTAAAGGTATTTTAAAGCTATGGATAATGGAGAGATTCCACCAGTGAAGGATCGCTTTGAAATGGCACACGCAGTTACACAAAAAACGGATACAGTATTGACCCCAGGACTGTTAAGAATATTACACAGACAGGTGAGATAATGACTATTTATGCTATTTTTCTCCTACTCATCATCACTTCATTAGTTTACAAAAGAGTTCACTTTTTTTATGAACACTGTGTTTTTAATATATCTAGAATTAGTTGTTCAATACTCAAAATTATCACGAGATTTGGAATACAAAACAATTAAATACTTTTTTTGTAGTAAAGATATATTTGGAGGATCTAACAAGTTATAAAAAATTAGATCAACTTATTTTAATTACTGGATCTCTGTTTGACACATGTCTTTCCATTCAAAATATAAAAATATATTAAAGTATGATGAACTGTATATTATGTATGTAGGATCAAGTTTTTATTCTAAATATCAGCAAGTATGTCAAAATATTACAAAAATCTGAGTAATAAACATAAAATGAATATAATGTTTAATAGTCAGTAAATGTAGAAATAGCATGATCAAATTTGACATAAGTAATTCAAGTTTGTTATAAAAACAAATACCTACGACAAATTTGATGTAATTCCATTTAAGTATATATTTACGACAACCATTGGTTGGCAGAACAATTAGAAATACATTTTATGAAGCAAATGATTAAAGTGACTGATATAAAAGGATTAATTTGAAGCGATAATAAATAAAATTAATGATACAAATTATTAGAAATTCATTGAACAATTTTATGGTGCAATTTAATTGTATTTCCAAATAAATAATTTGTATCTTGATTCTCAAGTAATATTTTGCTATTTATGTAATTAGTGTTAAAGTAATTTACGAAGTAATTGTTTTTATTTCACAGCTTGGAACAAAGGTGTTTTTACCTATTTCTCTTGTTAAAAAGAAATGGACAGAGTTAGATTTATCTGTGGATTTATTTCAAGAAATATGCCGCTTGGGAAATTTTGTACATGAAACCAAATGGATGAATTTTCTTGCTTTAGGTGCTGCCACAGTAACTAAAGTAAATGACATGGCTTTATTATTTTGACATTTTCCTTATTATTTATTGAAACCGTTGCTTACAATTGTAAATAACAAAATAGGTAAATTTTGAGCTGAGTGTATATGTGATCATGGGATTCTCATTTTACTGTGCAACAAATTATCTGAAACCGATTTTCAAAATGTCATATCTAAACAAATACTTATTTTTATGAAAGTTAAACCATAGAGTAATTATACTCTATGAGTTGGACTATACACTCTATTAAATGTTTTAGTCTAAAATATCATTAAAATGTGTTAAAAGTAGTTTATACATAGTTAAGGATAGAAAATTACTTAATAAAAAAATTAAATATTATTTTTACAAAATATTTTCATTTCTTCGTTATATTTTTTTACTTTTAATTATTTTTTAAACTAAATTTATGTATTGAAAGAATTTTATTCAACCACAGACAAATAATTTTAGACATCAGTGATGTTAAATATCTTTATAATTATTAATCCAATGCAAAATTCAGATTTTTTAAATATCTGACTAATAAGATATTATTTGATAAAACGACATAAAAGTCAAGATACTAAAATTCATGAACTATATTTCAACTAGCTTCGTTCTAGTGTGGACATCGCCAAGAAATAAATAATTAACACATTAATACAAGAAATAAGGTATACTACATCGAAATACAAGAAGTATAACTTACAAAACTAATAAGTGGGAATACACATCAAATTGAGAAGAGATAGAGCGATCAGAAAAGTTTGAGAAAGTATGACTGGCCTAATTGCGTAAGAGAATTATTAATAATGGATTGGTTATATTTTATATACTGAGATTTTTATGGAAAATTAGAGAACATGATTGGCAGTATCTAAAATTGATAAAATTTATACTAATAACCTTTCAATTTTAGACACTGCCGATAATTTTTTAAACATTTTCATAAAATAATAGTGCTTGTAAAGATTCTCTTTTTTTGGTGACTTGTATAACTTCGCATTTTTTGGGGTTAAAATTTATTATCCATTTGTCGTTCCATTTTACCAGGCGTAGCAGATCTTCTGATAAGATTTGTTGGTCTAATGGTTTTTTTATAGTTCTGTATAATCGTGTCTTCAGCGAAAAGCTTGGTTGTAGATTAGACGATGTCTGGGAGGTCATTTATACAAACGAGGAACAATAGAGGACCAAGAACTGTTCTTAATTGAGGCACTGCCGATATAACTGGAATTTCTGGAGAAGATTGGCCATCTATATGAGCACCTTTTGAGATCTGTTTGGATAACCACTGGTGTATATTTCCGGTGATTCCATAGTACAGAAGTTTATGTAAGAGCCGCATATGTGGTACAACATCAAACGCTTTTGAGAAGTCAAAACAATGCAATCAGTTAGAAGCATGTTGTCAATATTCTTAGTCAGTTTGTGGACAGTAAGAAGTAGTTGAGTTTCGGTGAATCTTTTTTGCTTAGAAACCATGCTGCTTAGTTATTAGAGCATCGTATTTTTGAAGGTGTCCGATGATATGACCAAATATTATGTGTTCAAGAATTTTACAAGAAATTGATGTAAGCGATATTGGTCTATAGTTCGAAGGTGTAGACTTGTCTCCTTTTTTAAAGATAGAGAAATGTGAGCTAATTTCCAGTTTTGTGGTAGTGATCCTTGATGGAGCGCAGCTAGAAAAATTAGCGCCAGTAAACGAGACATTGGTTCAGCTGCTGCTTTTAAGAGGCGTACTGATGTATTGTATTGTTAGGCCCCATTGCTTTTTGTGTATGTATTTTGATATTCAGGAGTATTTTTTATTGCCCACAATTGTTATTTCAATCATTTCGATTGGAGAATATTGTAGGCTATCTACATTTGGAAGTGTTGTGGTAACCGATTCTCGAGTAAATACGGGTGAAAATGATGATAGTTGTTTGTTTAGGGTCATTGTGTGTAACGTTGTTGATCTTTAGAGGGGGAACGTCGCTTGTTTCGGTTCATTTATTCTTGATATATAGTTTTTGAGGAGTGATATAAACGTCGTCAGATATAAATGTGTCAACATAAATGTTATGAACGGACTAACATTCACCTTTCATATCCTTTCGTAGTTTTTTATATCTTATAGTTCAGTCATTGTCTTTGTTTATTCGGCGTGCCTTGTTGAAAGCACGTGGTTTTCTTTTTGACAGCCGTTTTCTTTTTACATTAACCCATGTTTGACTGAATGTTTTTGTAGTAAATTTAGATGGTACGTATCTTTCAGTTATAGACTGTATATTGTTGGTGAAGTTCTCCCAAAGATGATCTGGTGTGTTGGGGTTCTTCTTCTTTAAGAAATCAAGTGAGAAATTTAGCAAATCGGTATTCATGTTTCAATATTGGCTTTCTTTCATATATGTAGATAAATTTTCCGCTTCACTGGTTGTCGGTAAGGTGCGATAACGTTTAAATTTATTTGAATTGCATGATGATAAGATACTCCAGGCATTGACTATTACTATTTACCTTACTATTTCTTAGTGATAATCGATTTGTGAAGAAAAGGTGAAGTGAGTTATTTCCCAGAGTCGGCAAATTAACTGCTTATTTTATATATATATATTGATACTCGCCAGTGTATCAATGACGAGGTGGTTCAATAAGTATATCGATGACCCTCAATAGCTCGGCCAGTTATGTCAGGGAATTTAAAGTCTCCGGATAGCCAAATTGGAATTAGTTTATAATATTTAACTGTTAGTTGTTTGATGCTGTCACACAGATTGTTGACTTTTGTAATGTTATTTTTTTATGGCCGGTATACTTATAAGATTATAACTTGCTTCGTTGTTTTAAGCAAGTTGCTGTTATTTCACTTTCGTTTACATTGTTTAACGGGATATTTTCGTAGTTGTATGTATTCTTGGGGGTAATTATCACTTCACCAAAACCATCCTTTCTATCTTTGTGATTTACAGCAGTATAAGGTAAATATGTTATGATTGATATTAAAATAGACTAATAATTAATTAATAAGATCTGTTACTCAAAATGAAATATATTACATAAGTAATTTTAAAAATTATAATGCAATAATTTTTAACGGAAATAGCCATATTGTTGCCCGAAATTTTGAGATTATGAAATAAAATAAAATGTCAAGTCGGCTAAATTGTGTGATGAATATGGCTGCTCAAATTGACAAAATGCACAAAAATTAAAAAGTATGTATTACTGATAATTAAGGTGTCGTGCAAAAATAACGTAACGTAATCTTTTATAAATTATTATTTAATAAACTAAAATAAATTAGATAAAATTAATATAAATAAATTAGTTCATTAAAATGCTTAAATTTGGTAAATAGTGGGCTGCATATGATTGTTGAAATTGAAAAATTGTACATCATATAACAAATTGGATCTACTAATAGTGTGCCAGGCAAAGTAGTATGAAACATTTTCTTTGTATGAATTACACAAATTTTATTATATCATTTATTAATTTCGTGGATTTTTTATGGTTTGGTTTATTATACTAATAATTAATAAGACCTGTTATTCAAATTACATCACATATGTAACTGAAATTTTTGTTATAATGCACTAATTTTTTAACGGAGATATCCAAATAATTGTTCGACACTTTGATTTAATTAAATTAAGTAGGTAGTATGCATAGCCCGGGTAAATTTTATGCTGCATATTATGGCTGTTTAAATTGACAAAATGCACACAAAAATTGTTCAATTGATACTAAAGTGTCGTACAAAAGTAGTATGAAGCTTATTTTTTAAATATGAATTACACAAAGTGTATAAAATAATTTATGAATTTTGTAAACTTAAAATGAAATAATAAACAAAACACCTTAAATTTAATGGAGTGATAACAGTAAATATCTGGATAATAATATAATGTATTTAATCCTCTTTTTGCGAACATCAGTGCAGAAATACTCATACGCTAACGCGTCCTTGAATTTTCTGAATTTACATTTTCTGTTATTAAAATGTATATCATTTCTTTATTATGTATGTTTATTTATAACGTTTTAATCTGTAGTTCTAAACTATAGAGCTAAATGTTAGAGTTTATAATATAATTAGACAATAGAAAACAATTTAGTCTTGTACGAAATATGACAAAAAGAGAAAAATTGCTTTAAAATGTTATAAATAAATTTTACTCTCGTTCCTTTTCTTTACGACATGAAAATGTTTATTTAATTGTATAAGATATATGTATAATTTATATATATACACTCTTTAATATGTATAAGAGTGCATAATTAGGGTATCTATAAACATTAGTAATCATTGGCATGTACAAAATTTTATATTTTTGAGAAAAAATCGAATGTGTGTTTAAAAGATATGGTTAATATGTATAAAGAAGTACTAATATAGTCAATATAAATCTATAATCGAATATATAATATATCGTATAAATAAAATAATAAAATAATATAATCAACATACATTTAGTAAAATATACAATATTAAAGGGATTTGCGAAAGTTATTTTAGGACAAAATGTATCATGACGCTAGGTAAGACTTCTGCCTGTAATATTCAGGAATAACCAATATTTGGATAAAAATTAGCGTACCAACTTCTATGGCTTCTCCTGCAAAATGGAAAAATATAAGTTAGCCCGGTGTTCTTATTGTACTATTCCATATATCGATTTTTTGGTATCTACAGTATAATCACAAATAATACCTAAAATATGTGGCTTAATTTTGGTTTAATTTTGCCTTAAATTAAATGCTTACTAGTTTATACACATATATCATAGAAATTAATCAATATTAAAATATCTATGATATATGATATATTATATTTGTCAAAAAGAATGTGAAACATATAATTTTTTAAATTTAATTATATTATATTATGCCGCATTGTATAGCTTTTGACTATATATGTAGTTGTACATTTATTTTATAATAAATTTCAATAACATATTTGTATATTTTGTAGTAAATATTAAAATTATGATTTTTTTCGATTTAGTTGTTTCATATACTTATTTGTACATTGAAAGCGCTTTATATCTTGTTTATTAAGGGACATATTTTTGTGAATTGATTTAATGGAAGAAATAGAAAAATTATCTGCAAATACAACTTTTTTTAGTATAGTAATGATTGATATGGGTTACAACTATCTGAGTAATATTAAATATTTTTATCAAATACAATTTAAGAGTAATGATATATTTTCCTACAATTTTAACATACGTAAGTTGTCTGTAAAATGTACTTTATTGCCTGTACATCTCAAACTGTTTTACCATATAAACAAACTGTTTTACCATATAAACAAACTGTTTAACTGCAATCAGTTTAAGTAAAAGTTTTAGGGAATCAAAATAGTATGTATAGTATTGAACTGTATACAGAATCATTAAGAGTGGAATCTCTGTCTTTATAATTAAACTGTATGATTGTTAAATATAAATTCATTTGTTAAATTGATTAGAAATTAGAAATTAAGATAATTGTCTTCATTTTTATATTAATTATATAAAAATGACTAGTCTGATTAAATAATGGATTGCATATTATAAAATATTGAGGCGTTTACTATACCAAATGTATGTCATCAAAATTGATATTGAATACATGGGCACACTGTAGTTTAATCCTATACTATTACAGCATTTTGTAAGAAAAATTAAGTAATTCACATTGCTTTTTGTCAAATAGTTATATAAGTCTATGTGAACACTTTTTGTTAACTTTCAAAACTATTCGACATTAAAATTTTTATTTGAATTCAAAATGTTAAAAGTAACCAGCCACAACAGAAAATAATTATATTAGAATATTGTAATGTATATATATATATAGTGTACACATAAATATATTCATACACACAGTGAGATCAGATCTTATATATAGCGGATATTCGCTCTCTTGGAAAAGAATTAGTTTGTTATATTTTGGTCAGAGTCAAACCCCAATAGTCTGCTTGACTGCTCTTATATTGTGAAGCATGAGATAATTTCATATAGTTTGACTGTAATCCAGGCACGTACTTCCCTTTTTGTGGTGATCCCGCGAATAGAATTCGTATTTCCGTTACTTTTTATAGATTAGGTTTAAAGAAATAATATAACATAACTTTGAATTTTATTTTGCACAAGTTCGCAGTATTGAGTTTTATCAAATTAGGATTAATTTTGTATTATATACATATATTAAAAGTTATTTAATAATAAAATAAAATTTAAAAAATAAAAATGGTGAAATAACTGTTTAATATTTATTTTATTTTATAATAAACAATAATTTATAAGAAATTAATTGAATTTTATTTTCCCTAATTACCTGTTATTACCTATTACCATTACTCCTGGCAGCCAAAGGAGTTCAAAACAAAATTCACCTAAATATTTCGATGAAATGCACATATATGTCGCTAAATTCACATATATGTATATAATTGCACATATATGTGTCGATAACTGTACAGTTATATCACTAAAATGCACATATAAGTCAATAATTGTACATATTATGTCGCTAAATTCACATATATGTATATAATTGCACATATGTGTCGATAACTGTACAGTTATGTCACTAAAATGCACATATATGTCAATAATTTTACATATATGTCGATAACTGTACAAAATGTATGTCAATAATATTAACATATATGTCTAAAATTGTACATATGTCGATAAACTGAACATATATGTACAGTTATCGACATAACTTTACAGTTATTGACATATATGTGCATTTTAGTGACATTTATGTACAATTATTGACATATATGTGCATTTTAGTGACATATACCTATGTACAATTATCGATATAACTGTACATTTATCGACATGTATGTACAATTATTGACATATTTGTTCATTTTAGGGACACAACTGTATACAATTATCGATATACATATATGTGAATTCTATCGACATATATGTACAGTGTTATTGACATATATGTACAGTGTTATTGACATATATGTACAATTATCGACACATATGTGCATTTTATCGACATATATGTACAATTATCGACACATATGTGCATTTTATCGACATATATGTACAGTTATCGACATAAATGTGCATTTTATCGACATATTTAGATGAATTTCGTTTTGAACTCCTTCGGCTGCCTTAATTATATAGTGTATGTAATGTAATGCTTCTCTAAATGTTTAGTCATAGCTGTCAATTATTAAATCGTTAATATAATTGGTAAAAATTGAAGTATAAATATAATATTGATACCATTTAATTACAACATAACATTGTGTAATAATTTTTATAGTATATAGAAATTCACCTTATAATTTTTTATTAATAATGTATAGCATATATACATGTACAAGTAAATGTATTTTTTGAGAGTTTTTTCAATAGTGGTACTTTTTATCAATGAGTGTTATTTATAATATCTCTCGTATTCTGCATGGATCCTTTTGGTTATTTCTATTAATTAATTCGTTAAAAGGTTATAATAATAACTTTTTTTATTTACAAGCGCATTGGAGTCTAGTCGTGCTTCATATGGAACTCTCACATAACTAAACCACCCTTTTCTTTCTTGCAGTTATCTTGGAACGCAATTATTGCGCTCCTTCTCGCTTATGTCGTCGCCTCTATATCCTGCTACCTTTTCCCCTTACCGATCTCTCCTATATCCAGTCAATGATAGGCGCTATGACCTGTCTCTGTGAACTTCTCACTAACGATCCTCCTGGGGGACACGCCAGAATCCCGATCGATCAGTGGACTGTCCTTTATAAGTTTCTCTGTCGAGTTGGTGACATTCCCTACAGTCATGCTGACCAAGTGTTGGCCTTCCTCTCCTATGATGTGTAAGTTGTGCTTATTCCTGATCTCTTTTGATTAAATCGCCCAATAGTATGTAAATAATCAGAATATATACATATGTTAGTTTTCAATTAAAGTTATCTTAATGTTTGACCTAAACCAGAACGGTTAGGGAAACATTTGCGTGTTACATCACATTGTCGCAATTTGTTTGTTTTGTTTTTGTTCAGCTTGAGATTTTGACCTGTTTCCTAAACAACTTTCAAGTCCGAGTCACAATATGTGGTATACTAGCAGCGAGATACCATCTTCTTTCCAGAGTACCCTAGCACCTCATTATTATATGTTCAGTCGATTTACTTTATTACATATTGTGCGTACCTTAGAATATGGGGCCCGGTCTACCCTTAATGTCTCCAGCGCGTATCGGAATTCTCCAAAAGTAATTCGTTGATGTACTGCCCTTACGATGTCATAAATAACAATTCGAAACAATTTTGTATTCGTACTATTTGTATTTATACTTCAGGGGGCTGGATTAGGGATTGTTGCGAGGGCATCAAATCTAATTTTTATATTATGGACTATGCAGTCCAGTGTCATATGACCAGTAATATTTTTGTAAATTTTGAAACGTGGATTTCGTATTTTCTATTGATACATATTCTATGGATTCAGTAGTAGTAGGGAGGTGGACCGCGACTTCACCCCCCCTCCCCCCCTCACGTCCAAATTTAAAAGTGCGCGGGATTGTGTGGCGCCAAATTCAAATTTTTAATTATTTTTATCTATTTAAACAAAAATTTTTGCGCCAAATTCATATTTAGAAGTGCGTGGGATTATGTGGCGCTAAATTCAAATTATTAAATACGCGGGAATATTTTAATTACGGAACCGTATTTAAGAGACGCGCGCGCTCGTTTTCGTTACGGTACAGTATAAAAGAGACGTGTGCGCTCGTTTTCGTACGAGG
>JAYRBW010062070.1:0-10093 GCA_036023295.1 Invenusta paracnida | reverse complement strand
ACTATTTTCTTCTTCCTCATCGCCATCCGATTCTTGTCTAAGGGCTTCATTTCTCAATTCATTAATAAAGTCAAAAACGCCAGCTCGATACATAATAATATTAGTATAAGAAACAATCGTGAAAAATAGTAATCTCAAGGAATTCACGACACAAGAATGTCTCTGCCAAGCCTATACAGATTTTTAATTGCCTCGCTACTAATCGATAAAAGCATGCAAAGAGATATGGCAAATCAGTAACCAGCTACCTCTGTATGGGTTATATAAGGTATTATAATGTATCATCTTATTTTGAACACCCAATTGGTAGATGGTATCCAAGGTAGGTATATGTGTATGTAGGTAGCTAACTTGTTGTCAGCCAATCAGGATGCACTATTTTCCAGATAAAATCAATGCTAGATTCTGCTGTACACATAGCAGTTCGTCAACAAACCAATAATAAATGATCTCTGTAATTACCTAAATAACTTTTGTATCCGTTAGAACCCACCTTAGACCGCAGCGGCCATACCCTATTTTTAAATGCTATAACTTAGCTATTTATATATATTTTCAAATTTTGAGTTATTGCCTATTATTATCTAGATATCATTTTAGGAAAAGTCAAAAAAATTTGGCTTGAGATGACTATTTTCAGAGATATTATCTCTAAAAGTTTTATCACGGCCGCTGAGGCCAAGGTGGGCCTAATAGGGTTAACCCCGAGTGTTCAGAGCACTCGGTGTATTTACCATTTTTATTTAAACCCGATTTAAATGATATGAATATAATTTTACCTTGTTTTTTAATAGTGTTATCATTTTTGTCCCCTACGATAACCTCGGAACATGTTATAACAAACAAAGTATTTTCCAACTGTTGTTGATATTTTATAGAAAATGTGCAACATTTCAGTTAAATTGGCTGAAGATTACACAAATTACACCGATTTAAAAGTATGTCGTCCTGATATGTATATTACGTTGTACTCGTATAGCAGTTGAGTGCGTAATGATTATTAAAAACATATTCTTTTATTAAAATTAAGATTCTAGGTGAACCTAGTACGCTTATTATTAAATTTATCTATTTAATTTGATGAAAAATGCTCATATGCTTTGTATTTATTTTATGTTTAAAAGTAATAATGTATACTACTTAGTAGTATATAACTAGACTTTAGTAAAGACGATTATTTAGGTCAAATTGGAAATCTACGGCATTGATTTAGTATATTGCATTAAAAAATTAGCTAACTGCATGCATTCACTTGTATTGAGTTGGACCTCTGTGTTGTACTATTTACTCTATGCAAATGGATAAATAGTTTCCAGATTATTTACAGCATTTCATAAACAAAAAAGCATTTTTGTAATGTTGTACAAAAATGTAACACTCACAGTTGCATAAAGCTTGAAGACGGTTTGCTCTATCAACTGGAATTCGTACACGTGACATCCGATACAAAGAAATTTATTGTAACAACAATTTCCAAAAATCTGAAACGATACCATAATTTGCATGTCAAACTTAATAAGCAGCTTAAAGATGTTATATATATAAGGATGTAGAATAACAGAATAAATAAGAAAATAGTTACAAATCAAAAGTAGAGTACAAACAGGTTTCAATAACACTAAATGGTAAAAGCTACTAGTCAGATAATAATGTTGCTTTCGTAGTTACAGGGTTTTCCTTTAGGATAATATATCCTTTAAAATTCCATTCATATATTTTAATGGAACAAAAAATAGGTAAGTAGTTCAATCAGTTAAAAAATTGAAACACAAAGAAATTAATACACTACATAAAAAATAGCAACATACTTACTAAACGAGCTATATTTTAATAATACCAATATTTGAAATAAGTCATACATATTAGTTCAATAAAATGTTAATAATAATTTGTTTTTAATTATTTCATAGGGCAAAACAAGCCTAACATTAATAAAGAATTTAATATCATAAGCAAATAATACTTCTATTTTTTTCAATAAAAACAATATACATTTTATAAAATATCTTTTGAATGTGTTCAATTTATAATAAAATTATTCTATAACTCTCAGGAATATTATATTTTTTTGAAAACTACAATAACATGCACTACCAAACGAAATTAAATACAAATATGCCAGAAACATTTTTACAGACCAAATTGTTTTACACACTTCAGATGTAATAATATTATATGTAATCGAGAATATAATATAAATGAACTGAAAATAATCAAACAAATGTACTATTCATATGAAACAAATAAAAATTATTAAAAATATTAAAATCATTGGCAAATAATTTTTTTTTATAATAAAGATACCGTAATGCATATGTACACAAATAATAGAGCGCACATGAGTAGGTAAATTGGAAAATAATTCATTTGAAACGAAATGAAGATTACTGAAAAAGGAAACCTAATTTTGACTAGAAGTGTAAAAAAGTTTACTGAACAATTCCCAAATCTAAAAAATAAGGAAAACGTTGTCAAAAATAAATCCTAGTCTCAAAACGAAAAACAGGATCATAAA
Organism: Invenusta paracnida; assembly: GCA_036023295.1. Taxonomy (NCBI): domain Eukaryota; kingdom Metazoa; phylum Platyhelminthes; order Proseriata; family Coelogynoporidae; genus Invenusta; species Invenusta paracnida. Next base: position 7,578 of record JAYRBW010062070.1, on the reverse strand, counting down.
ATGACAGGTGGTAAAATATACTAAACACCATATAAAAGTTAATAAACGCAGTTTATTTGGTATATGTTTCAATGTTTCTGTCCGTTTCAGGTATAATCTATTAAATCTGTTTTTTAATAATTTCACATTAAAACACAAAAAAATTAGGAAATCTATCATTAATGTAAGACAATAATACATTACGATAATTTATCCAATTGAAACAAAATATATTCCTATAAAAATATAAATACATCATTTTTGAAAGTGTACAGAGTCAGTGACTATTTCAAAATACGTTTTTTATATGGGTGGATCGTAAGCTACTTTTGCAACTCCAAATGAAAGGAATGCCAGGATGCTCAATATAACAAAGAGTCATATATATGGCAAGAGGAAGAACAGTCTAATGCTCCAACATGGGGCTGAAAGGGACAAGAGATACCAGCCAAATAAAAACAAAAGGAACTGCTTCGTCCTTTTTTAATAAACAAATTTTTGGTAATTAAAAAAATAGAATTCATTGTTTGAATTGATAATATTTTTTAAATGTCTCATTTGTGGTGATGGTTAACGCAATCTTTTAGAAGAATCATAAGCATGTATATATAAATAAAATGCAAATGAAGGATAATAAAATATTTACATACATAGTGAACTCTGCTGCACCGATTTCAATAATTTAAATAAGACAAGTTACATGTATGGAGCAATTACAATTTCACAGCAAAAATAAATACACAGAAATAATGCTAGATTATGTTGTGTAAAAGGGATCATTTCAAAACGAAGTGAATATTAAATAATGAAATTAATAAGTCAACTTTTAATTATAAGAACATTGTAATATGTAGCTACTGGTAAAATTTTTGTAACATTCTACAATTTTTACTATAAACTATACTTTAAATATGAGTATAAAAAGAAATATCTTATTCTAATTAATCTTCAGTTATTATTAATATTTGGAAATTAATATTTATTGGGTCATAGTATCCTTAAATAAATAAAATTGAATAAATTTGCGCTGTAAATTAAAAAAAAAAACATTCACTCATTTCGTAACCAACCCATGTACACTAATATAGACAGGCGCCTATCCCGGTTTAAGTGCATTAATGGACTGATAGGGGTGGTGCATCTCCTTGTCATGGGACCGAAAGGTAATCTGCGTGAACCCAGCTGTCTCTAGCGCCTCCATATACACGTTCGGGTCAGAACTACTGCCCGTAACGTGCTTATAGAGGCCTCGCTGGGTGTCCCGCTGCAGTGCCTGTGCGTCCAGTGTGCAGAGGATAACACCACCCGGTCGTAGGACGCGGAATAGCTCGGCCGAGGCCAAATCCAGTCGAGACCAGAAGGGGTAGCTGTTCACGTGGTAGGCGGCATCGAACCAGTTGCTGGGGAAGGGCATCGATTCCACGCTTATCTAAATAGAGTTTACACAGGGAGATACTAAAACAAATAGTATATATATAATTTATATAGTATCTCCCTGAGTTTACATAAAACTTTTTGTAGCCAAAAAACATGTAGTCATGAGAAATTCTTCACAAGTCTTCTTTAAAATATATTAATCCAAAAAAATTGTCTTGCTACACAATTTGAATAAAACAATTGTATACTATTTATTGTCTATAATAATTCATTTATATGATCTAAACACTGAAAAGGTTAGTAAACAAAACACAAAAATGTTTTCATTTCTAAATGATTAATGAATTGTGGCTAAATTAAAACAGAAGGGTGTATCTAGACTATCCCTAACGATGAAATTTGAATTTAGAAAAAAAAATTAAATTTAAAAAAATGATCTTAATACAAATTGAAGGTAATTTCAATTTCAATATCAATCAAAATTCTAGATGTTGCATACGGCACAATATTTAAGTTATGTGAGTAATTTAAACTTTAAAGGAAAATGGTGAAATGGTTGCGCGCAAGAATTTTTTTAAATGTCGTTATTACGAACATCAGTTCATTAATTTTACAACGTTAAACCATTTTGGCAAGGCGAGGTTAGCAAAACATCAACCTGGCATCATAACTACTAATCATTTTGATCGAATATTGTAAGTAGCGTCAAAAATACAATACACGGCGATTTATTTTATTAGATATATATATACAGATTAATATATACTGTATAAAATAAAACTAAATTATTCTGCGTTGGAAACGAAGGTAAAAAATTAAATAACTTCACAAAATAATAAAAATGTATCTAAACTATTTTAAACGAATAATGTAAAAAGTGTCGCAAATATAGTAATAAGCATATATAATATAGCTTCTGAGCATAAGATATTTAGCAAAACTTTCAATGACCCAAGTCAGATGGTTTACGAATAAAACAAACCTGTAAAAGTAACACCTCATGCTTATCCACATGTGTCTTGAGTCTTTTGTAGGTAAGCTCCAAAGCCATGGAAGAAACCTCGATCCCCACAACATTAGCCCCAGTTTTCACCGCTTCAGCTAGTCCATGCCCGCCCCCAAAACCAACCTCCAGCACGCGTTGGTCTGGTTTGAGAGAGCACAGAGAGACAGCTGCTGCAGAGAGGCGTTTACTGCTCGGTTCTCGAAGGAACCGGTTTATACGGTACCACAGGCCAGGTTTGGGACAGGAAAGGCTCTCTGCCAACTGGGCTAACATCCAGCTGCGCATGGATGGAGATTGAAGCCCAAAGGACCACAGGCAGCCAAAGACAAAATTTGATTAACTGAAAGCAAAAATGGAATATTGTATAATCCTGCAATCATAAAAAGGATTACCGTATTTCTCCGCGTATAAGCCCCGCCCCCCTCCCTAATACTTATTATATTAGATATTATACCTAAGTATATTATATTTAACCCCTTAAAAACATTAGGTGCCATCCAATGTCTCATTATTAAACAATATTATTACTTATCAACTAACTTATATATTTGATTAAGTTGGTATCTATTTATTTATTTGTTTATTTTGAAACGTTCGTCAATTATGTTTCTTCTAAAATGAAGAGAATCCCCTGGGCTTAAAATAACTTGGCAATGAACACCCAGAGAATTGAATCTTAACAATTCTCTGTGAACACCATTATACATAAGTATACCAGGTAACCATAGAGATGTCTGCGACTATAACTCATTTGGAAAAACCAAAACAGCTGTTTTGGATTTTCTAGAATATTGAGTCATATTCCTATTGGTTACAGAATTTATCGACTTAAAGTACCTAGGTACCTACCTAAACAATATTTTTGGAACCATTATAAATAGCACAGCAATTAGCTATTCATTATACGTCATCATGTTTCCTCGCACAAACTTTACTACAACGTCAGTTTCAAAATAAAAGTCATTGATAGAGCAAAATTATCAAGCAATAAGTCCGCTGCTAGAGAGTATAATGTGGCCCCGAAGCAGGTTAGAGAATGGAGAAAGATAGAGACCATGTTAAGGCAGATGCACAAGAATAAATCCACACAAAGAGGTGCATTGAGTAAGTGACCAGAGATGGAGATCAAATTGCTGGAATGGGTCCAAGCACAACGCCAAAAAGGATTCATTGTCACCTGCTGCATGATTCACCTCGAGACACCATGGTTGAATAAAATAGATGGTATCAGACTATTTAGGGTAAGTAACACTTGGTGCAACAAAGTCATGAGACGACATAGCTTGGCACTCTGACAGAAGACCAAAATCATACCAATTTTTTTGGAAAACAAGATCGCGTCCTTCCAAGCATAAATATAAAAAATCGCCTGTGCCCCATCTATCCAAACCTTCAGATTGGCAACATGGATGAGACTCCCATGTTCTTTGACATGATTGGAAACAAAACAGTTGATCAAAAGGGAAAGAAGACAATCCTGGTTAAATCTATTGATCACGAGAAACTGCACTTTACCATTGTCATCTCTTGCATGGCTGATGGTACCAAGCTGAAACCAATAGTCTTCTTCAAATGGAAGACATTCCCAAAGAAGGAGAAGTTCCCTCCTGCCATCAATGTTCATGTATAAGAGCGAGGCTGGATTGACAGGATCATGCTATGCATTGACAAGGTATGATATTTGTTCAGTACTAATAGTGAATACCTAGGTATTCCTAAATATAACCTTTGATGATATGTATAGGATAAACCAAGAGTTTAAATAATTCTGAGATATAATGCACAATGGTGCAGCCAAAGTGCATTTATTCTCAGAATTATTTACAAGTGTGTTATCCAACTTAAACCAAGTAAAAATAAGAAAAATGACAATTATCATATTGATTATTGTAAAAAAAAGTTTAAATTGATAATATAGCAGTTAATTTTGTTGCAAAGATATTATTTTATGCTATATCGCAGAACCAGTGCATTATTGCAGAGCTAATTATAGTAAAATTCAAATTCTTAAAAATAATGAAGCAAATATTTACAACTTAATATATATAAAATATTGCTAAAATAAAAATTTACATGCTATGTATAATTTTACAGCTGATAAACACTGAATTAAATTCGGGGGTCACAACATAAAAATAGAAAGGTACATAGGTACTTTCCCATGCAAAAAAACAGAGGGCTTGAGTGTCAAAATGAAGTCAAGAATGTGGAGAATATAATACAGGTATCCCTTGTTTAAACAGGTGGCTAGGTACTTTCCCATATAAAAAATAGACTGCTTGAGTGTCAAAATGAAGCCAAAATGAATAAAATAAAAAGAGTCCATTGTTTCAAACAGTCTGTTTTTATTGAATGGGAAAATTTTTAGCTGCCAGTTTCAGTAAGTATCACCTCTATTGTATTCTTCCCATTATTGGCTTTATTTTGATAGTCAAGGTCAAGCCATCTGTTATTTTATATATTAGAAAGTACCTAGCTGGAATTTTTATGCTATGATCCTATTGTTTAATTCAGAATTTCTCAGCTGTAAATTTATTATAGAGCATGTACATTTTTGTTTTAGTAATATTTAATATATATATAAGGTCTCAAATATATTACTTTAATAAATGTATTTATTATAAACAAGCTAAACCTTTAGTGCACATAACAAAAAAGGCTGAGTAATTCACACTCAATATATTTATGTGAGCTGTTGCCCACCTTTGTCAAGGGAAAAATCATTAATGAATGAACAAGTTATGGAAAGTAGACAATACAAATGAGAAATAAGAGTAAAAACATACACACAACCATTAGCCAATCACAACATACTGTGATAGATAGCTGGTAGGATAGCATCACTTTGTTGATTCATGCAATTGTGGATATGCACAGAAATGAACCCCTTCTCTAAAGCAATTGTCATATAATACTTAAACACTTGCCTCAGAACAATAGTGCTAAAAAAATCAATTGAATGGTTAAGATTAATCCCATGTGCAGCAACCAAGGACTTGTCTAGTTGTAATAAATATAGTGCATCTTTGTGTTGTTTTAAGCAGGTGTCAGGTGTCTAGAGAGTTGGCAGTTTGACCAATGTAGACTGAACTACATGAGGTGCAGGGAATAAGGTAGACCACTCCTTTGATGCTGAAAGTGGTGACATGTTGCTTAGGGATAGGAATAAGGTTTCCAATCTTTGTCAGGGGCTGAAAATACACCATAAGATTGTGATTGACCAACACATGTTTCATACACTCAGACACCCCTTTGATGAAGGGAAGACAAACCACTCCTGATGCACATTCCTAGGGTATGGGTGGGGGAGTACCTTTACTTAGGTACATTTCAACTGAGTCTTGGGTACATTTTGACATGTAAAAAGGGTATCAGAACAAAACATTGCCTAAACCTAGCAAAATGACCTTGGCTGTCATAATAATCACTTCTTTTTAAGCAGTTCCTTGCACACTAAAAGTAGCTGTAGAGTGGCACTAAATGGATAATATATGTAAACCAAACAATCTGAGATAGTGCTTTTTCTTAATCTTGCTCCCTAATTTTTTATTGTGAATGTGATATATCCTGTAAAAAATGCTGATGCCTACAGTTGTAAAAAAAATTTACAAGTTAAAAACCTGTTTCTCATTCTACATAACAACTTATAATTATAATCTAATTATGTTGGTTAATTAAGTGGATAATTAAAATCAAGTAAAGTAAAGCCATTAGATATTTTGTGTGCAATAATTGATGTTATGCAATTTATCATAGGAATAAGTAAATATATTTGAGGTTAACTCAACCCTTAGTGTAAATAATAAATGCTTATAAAAATAATTAATTTGACTTCAAAGACAAGTATATTAGTTTTCTTTAATTATGAACAAAAAGTAAATTATATATATCTATATACTATTATATAAGTTTTGAAATAAGGCAACAGGTGTGATTTTACATTCTTAAACTAATAAAGATAATTAAATATCATACTTTACAATAGTGCTGTATCTCTTCCAAATTATTAATTATGTTGTTAGACTAATATAAAGTTAATTAAATATTATTTTAAGATTTGTAATGTTTAGAGGTTGTTGAGTAAATTATCCCTTTACTGGAATGGCAGCTTAATGTTGTCATTCCCAGCCAATCAGACACTCCCAAATCTTCCTATTTCAGACATGGGAAATTCAAACTCTCTCCTAAATACTGCCATCTTACATACAAGACATCTCCATATGCAGCTGTTAAAAATCTCTCTTATTACATCAACTCTGTATAATCAACCTTCTATTTATATTGGACACTTATATCCTGGTCATAGTGCCTCAAATAATAAAATACCTATCTTTATTTATTTAGAAATTTGACTTTTCTGTTTTTTAAAACCTTATATAGTCAATAGGGGAAATCTCATGTTTGTCTTAAATATTTAACCCTTGATTATTACAGATTGTGCTGCATGTTCTTAAGTGTAATTTGAATTTGAATCTATTAAAATAAAATATTAAAACCATGTCACCTTTTTTAAATTATGATGATGGAATATTTATTAGATATATTATATAACAACCATAATTATACTATTAGACTGCTAATAAATATTATTTTTATTACTACTCATTAATAATTAAAAGCCTGATTTATTGGCATATCCATAGCCAGTAGACTATATTGATATACTGGTAAGCATATAAACTGAATTGTAAAGTGCATTTTATAACACATACACTAAATATTATACATTTTGTAATACAGAGAAAAAAATATATAAATATAAAAATATTTATCTTTTGAGTTATAAATTCTGTCCATGACTTTTTTAATTTAAATAATTTTAAATATTCAATCATTATTTGTAAGTCTTAAGTTAAAATAAGGAGGACTATATTATTCAATCATTATTAAAATTATGTGTTAGTCCTAAGTAAAGAAGACTGTTATTGTGTTCTAATAATTGGGGGAGGGGAGAATAATAGTGAGTGTGACCATAATATGTGCTTCAATAACAGACCTGAGACATTGAGGAATGCTGTCAAGTAGGTTGTTGATGTAATTATGAATTTATCTAAATTCAAATACAAGGAAGGAAAATCAATAGACATGGACAGAATCATGTCTATTTATAATTGACATATAAATGATAAATATTCAAATATAAGGAAGGGAAATCAATACGTTATATCTATTACTCGAGAATCTCGAGTAATAATTTTTTTTACTATTACTCGAGA